>JAPUUL010000007.1:0-48572 GCA_029590625.1 Lasiodiplodia mahajangana
CTAGGGATAGGAGGAGGTAGTAGTACACCACCGCCTCCACCTAGAGGGCGGCCCTCGCCGCCTTTGAACGCACCACCAACGCAGGCCCCTGGTCACAGCCAAGTAGACGAGCTTCAGGCACGGTTTGCGCGTATGGGTGCTTCGTCTTCTACAGCTAGCGACAATAGAACAGCAGCAGCAGAGAGTACCCCACAGCGACCATTAGGACAAGTTCCATCTGTCATAGGTAAGAAAAAGCCGCCACCTCCGCCAGTACCTAAGAAACCGGGATTATCTGGGACAAGGGAGAGCGCCGAAACCCCGCCACCAATTCCCTTAGCTACGAGACCTAGGTTCGACTAAATATCCCGATCCTACATATTATGAATCTAGTTCACTTCAAGAACCTTCGGTCTGGAAACCAGCCTAAACTGGCAAAGTGAATAATGTCACGTCAATTGGGAGTAAGAGTATCGGATTGTTAGGCTTATCCAGCCTTTGGGGATACGTTCTGTATTCGGTTGATAGAACACGGTCTATCTGGTAAGACACGGTTTTTGCGTCTAAAAAATGAAAATCAGCACTATTTGTGCGCGTTGCTCGATTTTCGTCCTCGTAACGAGGAATAACACCCAACCACCAGTCCAAAGGGACAGTTTAGACCTTCATCTCCTCAAGACCGTGCTTCCAGACAACGACGTAGGGGGTGACACCATCCTCGCGGTAGTTTAGGAGGACAACCCTGTAGTCAAGAGGTTAGGTTGCCGTTGAGTACAAAGTTGTGTGGTCAAATTTCGGAATGCGGAGAGGAGAGAAGACAGATCGTATACTTACATTCCATCGACGTCCATGCTCTCACCAGTGAAGAACTCCCAGTCCTTGAAGCTACCGAGGACCTTCTTAGAGAAGGCAGCGGCACCCTTCTTGAAAGCATCGACTTCAGACTCGGGAGCGTTCTTTGCCTTGAGATGGGCGAGAACCTTCTTCATGTAACCTATGTCCTCTTTAGTCTAGGCTTCTTCTTTGTTTCGGACTCGAATCGCACCCTTGAGATAGCTTCCATATGAAGCCTTGTCGAAGCTAGTTGACTGTAGGCGGAAAGAGTGAACAATGTTGTTCACCTTCTGGGCACTGTCATCGAGACCCTCGTCAGCCTCTTCGGCGGAGGCATTGGCGCCAGTGTCTGCATGCCACTCAAATTAACGGCTGCCATTAGCGGACAGGAGGATATGCAAGCAACGTGACAAGACATACCAACGTCAACGGCACCGATCTCGATCATAGCGCAGTCTGCTTCGTAAACAACACCATCGACCTCTTTGAAGTCGAAGGAGTCGGAGAGCAGCTCATCCTTGCTCTCGCTGATGGCGTCCTATTAAGCGGGGAACCTGTCAGTTGCTGTTCAACCGGCTCACTACAACAGAGAGGTTCGACGAATAGCTTTTCTTTATGCTGGGAACTAACCTTGAAAATTATCATTTTGGCGGAGTAGAGTGGATGGCAGAGGACTCAATAAAGATTCAAGCGACGCGGGTGTAGAGTGAGTGCAGCCGGAGAAGATGACAACGGGGATCGCAAATAGTGGACGGAAGGGAAGATTTCCAGAGGCGATGGAGACGGGTTTTGCGAAATAATGAGGGGCAGTTTTGGCGCGAGGGACACTCAAAATTTTGGCTGAGGAAAAGCGGGGCGCAGACCAGACTCTGGAGGGGCAGCCCCAAACTAGAAAGTCTTTAAAGTTTCCTTTTTGGGTAAGCAGAAGTTACGGAGCAATCCACTCAAAAAGGCCAGCTGTCAAACAGGTGCTCAAGAGGTATGTCGTTGCCTACATGGTTCTGCCTGCGGCATGGACGAACGATGATAATTTCCCGATGTCTCCCTAGCTGGGCTGATTCTACCCCTGAAATGCACATGGACAGCAGATTATCTCCCTAAAACTGTACTTCATGCTGTCACACAGTTCTCAGCCGTTAAGCCCGCGGATGCCGACATGTTGATATTACCTAGTGGCATCTGTATGATATTTTACAGACAGATAATTTTTTCCTACTTTTGTGTGCCTTACAGTGATCAATAACGTAAAAACAAGATCAGGCCATTCCATGTATCCCATAAACCACCTTTGCAACAGCTGATTGTGCTATTTAAAGTCTATCTAGATACATTGCGTCTTGAATATGTAGGTACCTTTGCACTAACATCGTAAATAGCTATACCTTAGTGTACGGCTTCCGCGTATCCCACGGACGAAGTTGTACGCGAATTGTATGTACAGTATGTAGCGGTACCCACCTTGCCCAAAAAGGTAGTATGCAAATTGCCACACTGTCCCGACAACTTCCCCACGTCAGCCCTTGCAGTCTTGATATCAGCTGCCAGCTCGGACCTAGCCGGGTCCTGGTCCGTCATAGTCTGTACGTACTGTACATACTAGTCTACATACTCGGGGATGGGACTCTATCAAACCCGTAAGTAATTCACGCGCGCCAGTTTACATTTCTTGGACGACCAACAACTAGACTGCGCTTTTCCGAAACCTTCCTTTTAACAACCCGCTCTTGTCTCATTCACCACACTCCTTTTTCCCTTTCCTACTCGTCCTCGGGCTCTTATACATTGTAATTTGTTTCATATATTCTACTCAGTCTGTTCTGGTGCTTGCTATCTGGTAGCGATGGCGACGAACTGGACGGCTGCAGCTGATCTCCCTCCCCTTCCTGCTTACACTCTCACCGAAGCACCCGATGTCATAGCATGGTTCCCTGACTTCTACCTGTCGGCCATTGCGCCCGTCGTCGCGTACTGGGTTGTGTCTGGCCTGTTCCACTTCATCGATGTCTACGACCTGTTCCCCCAATATAGATTGCATACCCCAGCCGAGATTGCGCAACGAAACCGAGCCACCCGATTCGAAGTATTCCGCGATGTCATTATTCAACAAATCATACAGATCGTTATGGCCGTCGTGCTAGGCTATACCGACCCTCCGCAAATGACAGGCCAGGAGGACTATGACGTCGCTGTCTGGGCAACCAGAATTCGCCTCGCCCAGAGAGCCCTCCCGGCCATCCTCGGTCTTGTGGGCATCAATGCCGCCACTATTTCCAAGAACATGGCCATATCGCACCCCTTCCTAGCTGGTGCTCTCGCTGGAGGGTATTATCCCTTCCTTAGCACCAGCCTCGACGCAACCGACGGCACCCTGGTTCCTACTTTTGCCACCTGGGAGCTTATGGTAGCGAAGGCCATCTACTACGTTCTCATTCCTGCTTTCCAGTTCGCCATTGCTGTGAGCGTCTTGGACACCTGGCAGTACTTCTTGCATCGCGGTATGCACATGAACAAGTGGCTTTACAGTAGGTTTTTCGGACCCCATTCGTTCTAAACAGTAATCATTGACTCGATACCAGCCAAGTTCCACTCCCGTCATCACCGACTTTACGTCCCCTACGCCTATGGAGCACTATATAATCATCCATTCGAAGGCTTTCTCCTCGATACGCTGGGCGCTGGTCTAGCATACAAAGTTGCGGGCATGAGCGTGAAACAGGGCATTGCTTTCTTCATCTGCTCGACTATAAAGACAGTAGATGACCACTGCGGATATGCGTTGCCCTGGGATCCGCTCCAGCATCTTACTGGCAACAATGCTACGTACCATGACATTCACCACCAGAGCTGGGGCATTAAGACCAACTTTTCCCAGCCTTTCTTCACCTTCTGGGACCGGATACTCGGTACTATCTGGAAGGGCGACACATCACTTAAATATGAGCGATCGAGGGTTAGTGCCGCAGAGGCAGAAGCCAAAAAAAACTCTAACAAGGCCCAGTAGGAGCACGTTGCTCTCCGAGGCTTCAATTCATTGTATCATTCTAGGGACTGTTTTTTTTTGTTTTCTCTCTCTTCTATTTGTTGGTCATAGGGGAGCATGAGATCCAGGTTGAATTGTGTCCAAGAGAAATGCCAATTGCAGGATGGCTAGAGCGTTGTCAGGCGGGAACCTTCATGCTTGATGCCCTAATTCGCTTCGATTGGTGGCTTGCTGCTCATTAAACCATACACACTACTCCTATACCGTGTAATATCACGCTTGTATATTTGCGCCCGAGATCACCAGGACAAGCCCTCACATTGTTCGAGGCTAAATCTCGCGAGGAGATATGGTGAATTTGGATAGGGTTGTACCGATTATGAAGAACTCACTACACCTATAATGGGTGGATAATGATAATACACTTTTTGAAACACTTTCTCTTTCTAGTTACTCATGCACTATTCATTCGTCGAGGGGCCGATTCACTTCGTTGGCCAAGCAAATGGTATCTAAACCCAACAGCTCAAGCAGCCTTTTTCTTCGCAATACCCGCCTCGATCTCTTTCACGGGCCCGAAAACCCCCGCTAAGGTCGACAGACGTACAACATTCAGAAACAAGCTGACACCCACGGAGCCCCAAAGCATATCGTTCCACTTCAGAAGTCAGTGTTAGCCATATCGTTAGATAGAAGGGGTTGGTCACAGTCACGCGAGTGAGCTTCGGCCATACCCGAATACCACGAAAAGAGAGAGAAGGAGAAGCTGAGAATTTAGCATACCTCGGCGGGCTGGAGGAGTAGGTCAAGCCCCACCCCGACGTAGCACGCGTAAATGTGGCCGTAGTCCGCCAGTGCCACGGCGGCTAGGTACCAGCGCGCGGTGCTGGCGTGGGTTGTCCAGCTGCAGATGACAGCCATAAAAGCGAGGAGGAGATAGACGTTGACGAGCTGGAGGGTCAGGATCTGGGCCTGTACCATTGTCGGTTAACACAGGGAATAGACTCTAGAGAACGAGACTAGCCTCGCCATCTAGCGGATCTCAAGAATGAGTGCGGAATACTGGGGTAAGTAAGGAGACTAACCTGTGGCGGGAAAGATGAAGGGTCTGCTGCCAGCTCATAGTTCTGCGCTTGTCTGGAATAGAAGGTGAATGG
The DNA here is from genome assembly GCA_029590625.1 of Lasiodiplodia mahajangana. Classification (NCBI taxonomy): domain Eukaryota; kingdom Fungi; phylum Ascomycota; class Dothideomycetes; order Botryosphaeriales; family Botryosphaeriaceae; genus Lasiodiplodia; species Lasiodiplodia mahajangana. The sequence continues at coordinate 4,951 of JAPUUL010000007.1, forward strand.
GTCCTGGAGGGTTGTGATGTATGCTACTACACTATTTCACGGTAAGCATTCGGTTTTTCTCGACAGGCTTTGTGTAATGGAGGAAATATAATGTATGCATTCCAGTGTCTCTTCAAACACACCGCCGCATTTTACCAAGCTTGGGTAATCCATACGGGCTTTAGGAATAGGGGAACACGTACAGCAGCACGGGCTCGACGATCCCGAATATCACGAACGGGAACGTCGGCAAGCACGTTATGGCCATGATGCGTTTAGATAGCGGTATGAGACTGTTAGTGAGATTTTCTCGGTTAGAGAGCTGTATAGGGAATCGGCTATGGAAATGAGAACGATGGTAAGTCCGGTCTTTGTGAGATTACCTAAATGTTGATCAATAATATGTAAGGGATGCGTTAACTTGGTGATAATACTATATGGTTTTGATGGATTTATGCACTGATCACATATGCTTCTACACGGACTTTCTTTCTGAGATGTCCTTCTAGGTAATGGTCGACGGGTTAAGACAAGCCACTTCCTTTTGGTTGCATACTCCGACGACGTTCACCAAGCACGATTTAGCTCTATAATGTTTCTATGATGCTGACTTATTACGTTCATATTCCTACAGGTCCAAACTAGCCCTGATATTGTTCCCCAAGTATGTCTTGGCATCAGTAGTTGACCTCCAACTAATGTATGAATGTTGAATACCAAGGGAATTGTGCCTAGCAACTCAGCTTCAGTTAGTTTAGCCATTATATCTTGTTTGCTAGCGCGACAACTAATAACGCTCCTAGTCTCGTTGCGCACTTAAAAAGCTCATTTTAGTCTACCTAACTGCTACCGAAACATCGTTTAAGGGTTTATTCTAGCTCCTACATTGCGCGATGTTTTGTGTTCATGTGAGGCCAGGAAACGCGGTCCGCTTTCCAAAAGCAGTACGTCCTTCATGTGGCTTTTGCCTTTTCGCCTTGGGCCGCGGGAGGTCGGGCGCATATGTCCTCTACGACAGAAGCCTAAGCCTGAACTGCCACAGCACAGCCCAATCCACGACATTAAATCAAATCGTCGTCTTATGCCGCACTTTTTCTCAGACCTATACTGGGCATCACAAGCATACCCAGCTTCATCACCCATATTTTAGCCCACGACGATAGCTATGGAACCCGTCGCTGCGTTCAGTTTTGCTGGGGTCATTCTCCAGTTTGTCCATTCAGGTAGCAGGTTTGCGGGGTTAGCCTACAAGCTGTATCGATCGGGCGCAGTTGATGCTGCCGATCACAAAGATCTGCGTATAATCACTGAGACTTTACAAACCATTCTCCCTAAACTGCAGGAAGTCACTGGCAGCAACACAGATGATGGCCTCCAACAGCTGGCACAAGAGTGTAGCAATACAGCTGTACAATTACTGATCGGCCTTCAGAAAGTCAATGCTACTGACATTGTCCGGAAGAGAGACGCACTAAAGGCCGCGTTCCGACTAACTTTTAAAGATGACGAGATCAAATCCCTTCAAGACCGTCTAGCTTCCTACCGAAGCCAACTCAACCTACACCTTCTCTTGTCGATACGGTATGACATCAGCAACACCAAAGCATTGACTTGAATCGAGATTTTCTTCTAGGCTAACAATACTTAGTGGGCATGTTTCCAAGTCAGCCGAGCAGCAAGCTGAAGTTCTGCAGAAGCTGGGCGTTGTACGGGGCGAAACAGCTAACATCGGAGGTATTGCCGCCTCGATTCTAGGATATCTAATTTCAAAGCTCGATAGACCTAATTGTCACTTTGATGATGTGAGGTTACTTCAACGGGATCTTGTAAACACAATCAGCAAGACCGATGCAGAAGGGGAGAACGCCCGTTGCTTCCAACCAGCTAATATCCAACTGCCACTGTCGGACTGCAAGCAAGCCCAATCACGATTTCTTGCTAGCCTTCAGTATGACAATATGGTTGATCGAGAAAGTCGTATCGCCACGGCGCACGAGTCTACCTTTCAGTGGGTATTACGAGATGACCAACTAATGAGCAGCGAATCACGGCTAGTTGAATGGTCGAGCCTGCGAGTGTGGCTCGAATCAGGTGATCAGCTTTACTGGATTACCGGAAAGGCAGGCTCGGGGAAGTCGACTCTCATGAAGTTCCTATGCTATCCAGCGACACCTTCGATGGCTAGTGACGGCCCTCAAGGTCCTAGCATAGGTAAAGCACCAGGGCGATACTCTCGATGTCGGTCTTATTTGGAGAGATGGGCTGGCGCAAAACCCCTTGTGGTGGCGTCATTCTACTTCTGGAACTCTGGAGCCGAGCTTCAAATGTCCCAAACTGGTCTTCTTCGCAGCCTCCTTTTTCAAATTGTGACACAACGCCCTGATATCCTACCCAATCTCGCCCCCAAAGAATGGGAAGCTCTGTGCCTCTTTGATCATAATCCTGACCACTGGGCAACGCAAGATTTGCGCAACATGCTTTTCCGGGCTGTGGAAATACTAAGAATTGACTCGAAACTCTGCTTTTTTATCGACGGCCTTGATGAGTTTGATGGAAGCCATGAAGACCTAATAGAGTTGGTCCAGACTATCGCTGGGCATGAAAACACCGTTAAGATCTGTGTCGCAAGCCGCCCATGGACCATATTCGAAGAGGCGTTTGAGCAAAAGTCCAATCTCAGACTCGAGGATCTCACTTCTGATGACATTAAAAACTTCGTAAAGTCGAAACTAGAGGCAGATACGGAGTTCGAGAACCTAGGGCGACGATATCCTTTGTTTGCGGAGAGACTCATTGATAACATTGTCTTGAAGGCGTCCGGAGTCTTCTTGTGGGTTGATCTTGTCGTGAAGTCTCTACTGGCGGGGATGCGACTCGGAGACAGAATCGAGGACTTCCAGCGAAGGCTGGACGAGCTCCCGCCTGATCTGGAAAAGCTCTACGAGAAGATCTTGCAAAGCTTGGACGCATTCTATCTAGGCCATGCTGCACAGTATTTTGCCCTAGTCGAAACAGCTGAAACGCCACCCAACATCTTGCAGCTCTCTTTTGCGGATGAGGAATCGGTAGATTCCGCTATCAAGATGCACACCGGCGTGTTATCCTCAGGGGATATATCTCTTCGGGTCGATGCTATTAATCGCCGTCTTAACAACCGATGCAAGGGATTCTTGGAAGTCGAAAGGGGGCTTCAAGGAATTCAAGGGGGTCCCGTGCGCCAGTCTTCTCTGCTGACCGTTCAATATCTACACCGAACAGTTCGAGACTTCATCAAGTCTCCCAAGGCACAGACTTTCCTTCAGTCTTCTACAAACACCGCATTTGATCCATCAATGCAACTTTGCCTAGCTTATCTGATGGAAATAAAGACCTGGAAGGTAAAACCAGAACATGTCCACACACTCGATAGGGGAGACTACGGCCCAGCTACGTTAATTTCTCGTGTTGTTAGTTGCTTGAGGCATGCCGCCAACGTAAGCAAGGCGAACGACGGAGCAGTGGTAGAGATACTAGATGAATTGAAAAGTGTCATAAGCCGACGCGATTACAGGGACCAGATCACGAGGGACCTCAAGGATAGCGACTATCAGGCCCTAATTTTAGATGGCGCAGGTCGGAATGTAGTGCCTGTTGCCCCTAGTTTCAACATTTGGAACACTCTGTACACTCTATCGAAGAGAGACGACAACGAGCAGAAAACGTGGATGGACGAGCCGTTTCTCTCTCTTGCTTGCATTTACGGTGTTGTTCCGTATGTCAGAGCTCGGGCGAAGTGGGGTGGCGTGATCGAGCGATCGAAAACGAAGGGCGATTTCTGGCCCTTACTGTTAGACGCTCTGATGAACGGCCCACCGGATCCCAAGATGGTAGAGTGCCTATTAGACAAAGGGGCTGATCCAAACTTCCGCCTCTCGAAGGTTAACTCACAGACGCCTTGGATGGTTGCACTTACGCGAGCATCGCTGCTCTACACGCTACAGCATCGCAGTACCCCTGCAGAGTATGTAGAGGCGGAGCAGAGGTGGAATGAGACGCTAAGGCTAATGTCGTTGAGAGGCGGCGCGAAGACAAAAGTGCCGGAGAATATCCTGACTCCTATTTCTCGAAAGATCTTACAGGACCTAAGAGATGAGTCGAAGGGGATTGGACGGGCAGAGACAGGGTGGGCAACGAGTATTGGAAACTGGTTTAGCACGAGGATATTAGGATAACTAAGGCTACGAACTGACCGAGTCAGCGCTCTTAACAGCTCAAGCTAAATCGATTTCATACGACATCAATTCAAGATAGAGTTTACGCTATCAATCGTAGTTCGAAGTGAGACTTATCTTAACTTAAACCGAACTATTGGGAGCGTTTCTCGAGATAATATAACTCGTCTGACTGCTACATTGAAAGTTGGGAGGAGTAATTACCAACAGCCTTATTAATAGCTAGGTCAGAAGTCAGATTCAAGGAAGACAGCTTGGCGAGCAGATAATTTGCAGTACGGTATGCGAAAGCTCAACCCATATGCTAATGGTTAGAAACAAGTTACAATATAGAATAGGGTACAGTAAGTTTCGAACCATCCAATTCACACAAAAAGGGTAGCTTGTACCAAGCTATGAGTTTCTGCGAGCTCTCGAGAACTCTTCTTCTAGACACGGAAATCACGTACATTCCCGACTTGCTTCCGCTTCCTTGTCCCCTTCCATTTCCTTTTCCAGCTAAGGTAACCTTGCCACCCAAGGCCGTAAGGCCCCTAACCATTTGCATGCATAATATACGCCTCGGCCGTCTAGCTGCGTAGTGCTCACCGTCACAAGCAAACCATCCGAGAAGTCTTACTAGGCGGTACGAAAGCGCACACAGCCCTCTCAATTATCGATTAAACATACTCCGCTTGCATGCTACCATAGTTGATACCCCCGTGTACAAGATCAAATGAGATGTTCGCCGAACGGTACGTCATCTCGATCTGGAACGGAATCTTGTAGTGCAACTCGTTGTTTACTCCCTTCTGCTTCTGCAGCATCGACTCCTTCGCTATCCGGTTGAGATCAGCTGTCAATTTGATTGATTGCCCACACTTGCCTATTCAACTGTTAACAAAGTCGAAGCCGTGTCCACGAATCACGCGAACACTTACACGAGCCGGGATACATAGGCGGGACATCCTCATCACACATGAATACCGTCAGCGAGAATACGTTCAACTTGCTATTATGTAGCTCCATGTCGCGTCCGGGTACGTCGTAGTAGAATGAAATAGGTTCGGATTCTTTGATCTTGGCCCCTTTCCTGAGGAACCACTGGAAGATCTTGATCCTCTCAGAACCGTCCACCCCAGCCGGGGGCCTTGTGTAGTGCGATTGGTCAGCTCTTAGTCTTCGGGAAACGGTCGCTCAAGCGGGTTCTAGGTAGATTATATACCTTCTTATTTTCGGATCGTGCTTAGTAGGGTCATAAATAGTCCAAACGGTGATACCGTAGTGTTTTCGGGTAATACGGGAGTCGACCCAGACCGTCGGGCGGCTCGGGCCTGCCAGCTTACTCGTGACGCCCCGAATCAATGCTCCTCTTACGATTGCGGTGCTGCTACAGCATAGTTAGCGGCTTGATTTTGGGGAAATATTCGTTCCGCGGTGGACGTATGTAGGCAAACATACCACTCCTTCATCCTCTCCACCTTAATCGCCTCTCCGACTTCTCGCTGTATGCGTTTCTTCAGGTACTCATTCCTGCCGAAACCCCCTGCTAACAGCACTGCCTTTACCGTCTTCTCGTTCCTATTCGTCTCCGAAATCTGCGAGTTGACCAGGCCGAGGATCTCGGAGACGACAGGCTCGAACAATTGTTTCACACTCTCGCCCGGAATCTCGAACCTGCTCTCGCGTATGCCGAGGTCGGGGGTGTCGGGCAGACCGCCAACAGGGATAAAGAAATGTTCATTAACGTCGCCGTTGAAGTTCCGTTTGATTTCAGATTCCCACTGCGCTAACGCATCGGCGTGATAGCTGTCGTTCCATTGGTGGAGGCTTGATACTCTGCGCCGCAGCCAGTCGTCGAACCGGCGATCGAGAAAGATTGACCCGCAGAGACCTCCACTGCCAGCCGCCGACTCTTCGAGGCGGGTGACTGGTTTAAGAGATATGACGGTGTAGGAGATGAGGTCTACAGTTCTAACTCAGAATCCCGTGTCAGTCGATCTAGCCGGTAGATTATAGATCAGCTCGTAAGTCGCTACTCACCCGCCGCCAGCATCACATATCACGAAAGTATCCCCGATAGTAAATTTAATATCTTGGCTCACAGCCTGTTCTAACGCATACAAACCCGCAGCCTCCGGCTCCGTGACAATCTGCACTGGACTTGATGTTGCCATCCCTGCATTGACGGCGCATTTGCGTGTTGTGTTCTGCGCTACCTCCGGCCATACGGCCGGCACCGTGATAATATATTCCCAGGGTACACGGTGGGGAGGAGCATCGCCAAGCTTAATGAATGAGTCCTTAATGTGATTTTCAGCGTGCTCTCGCAAAACTTGGAGGTAGTCGGTGACTAGCTTCTCCACGTGCTTAGGCTTTGGCTGGATCGTTGTCTTCGGATACTCTTGGTCGAGTATGTTGCGCAGGTTAGGATTCAGCTCGAGCTTGAACCACTGGTATTTGCGCTCGTGGTGGTCATATTCTGTCTCGAAACCCCACCGGCTCGGGAAGCCCTCCGGATCTTCTCGGCCACTAGCATTATATTGCAGTGTCCTAGTCGAATAGATTAGGAAAATGCGAGTAACAATTCGGGTTCCGGTGGATGCACAGATAGGGGGAAGGCTTACGACGGTACTTTGTCCTGTGTCTCAGTTTTACCGGGCCATTCTTTCAAGACGAGAGTTTGCTAGCCTCCGTGATAAGTATTCGAAAACGGGATACCCGGATTTAAATACCGTAAATGGTACTAACATGGTCATTTTTCCTGCGTTGATATCGCCAGAGTGCATGATCTGCGAATGATCCAGGAAGCATCTGAGAAGCAATCCTGTCTTGAGCCACAGAACGAGTTTGCCAGGCGACTGCGGAATGTGTTGTGCCTATTCTTGGCGATGAGATAAAGTAATGGGATAGGCGGAGTGTGCGATTGACTAACCGAAATCTACGGCAACGAGGATCTTTCTGTCATCTCCAGACGTAGAAGCATCTCTCCGTGGAGCCCTCGAGCTTCCGAGGCTCACTAATCTCATAACGATCCCTTAAAAACAATATCTAACCACATATTCTGAGTATCGTTTTGTCTCATGGCTATCATGCACCTTGTTTAGTGACTTTATCCCTACTAGTTGCGGTTCCCCGCGGTAAGATGAGGGGTTCTAATCCACAGAACGCCTTTGGGCCGCGAACCATCTATCGCAGAGCCTCATTGCGGGCCGACTAGGCTATCTGTCACCATAGGCATGACTGCATACAGAGCTAGACCTCTGATAGCTCCTTCAAGATGCATATCCACTTTTGCATACAAATGTTGAAGTGTTGGTATGGAAGCCTCCAAGGACTGGAGGTTCTAGCATCCGAAACTGAATCCCCCCATACTACGTTTGCCCCACAGGGCGGGGACTTTCGCATAAGCCTCACCCGACGAAGTTTGGACGAGATTATTGATTGAGGCCATTTTTGTAGCGTTCACCACATAATTGAGGACATAGAAATGCCAATCCAAACAAAATGCCCAAGTGAGTATTATTCGTACCAATATCTCTAGCCAGAATGCCTTTTTAGGAGAAGAAAGCGAGTATCATTTGAGCAGTCACTATTAATAGAAGCAAATGACTGTGGCGCACGGCCACAAATCGTGATAGGTATCTACTTTCATCCTCATCCATTCCATCTCGTACGCAAATCAACACCTGACTCACCGATTATCAGAGCGCCATAAACCAATGGACCGCTTAGAGAGATTGAAGCTTGGAACTCGTCAATCTCACTCGAGAACCACCAGCGTGGGAACAACACGTAGGGGCAGTACCAACACCCCCCAACCTGCAGCAAAGGCGACGCGTCAGAACCATCGCCGCGCACGCAGGAAGAGGAACGTAATACTGGTGCGTTTTCTCTATCCGTCCTGACGCGCCCTAGCCTAGGCTAACCCCGTGGCTAAACTCTCAGTGCCGTACCCAAGAAGCCTATACCTGTCAATTGTCACTGCTGATCCTCCTCCACACCCGGTCCTATGACACCCTCCGCCCCGTCCACCAGGATGACTCTCAGCGCAGCATCAAATTCGATTGTGCCACCTTGCCGAGAACTCACTATCGTGTCTCCTTTGAGGGCCTCTTATTAAATCTCTGCTATCAAGACACCATTGCCATCCAGTTACCTTATCTCAACGCACTCGAAGAGAGGCTCGTTGATGCCCTCCAACTTCTACATTCCCACAACATCTCATTTCCCGTCTCGGCCGAGGACATTGAATTTTCGCAGCGCTGGAACAGCGATCGTGGTGATATAAGATCCTTCAAGCTTTTTCTCCCATTTAACAAGAAGGCCAGCTGGGCTTCTGATCGGTTGCCGCCAACCTGGAAGGTTGACCAACTATCGAGCGCCAAATCGATTTTCTTCGTTCCCAAGGTAAAAACTCCGACCCTGCGCCGTCTCACCCTATCTCATCTCATCTCGCTTGTGTTCCGCTGACCCCGTCTTAATCCATAGTTACTCGCCCGACTTGCTACCTCGCCAAAACCTACTCTACAGGATCATGCGAGCCAACAGGCCCTCGCCACTTACTTTAGGGAAAGGCCAACCTTACACCACGAAAAGTATTGCTTAGGCATCACCCCCATCACTGCAGAGCTCGCTCACCAAATTGCCTACAATTTCGTCATGCGCAATATGGCCAAAGAGAGCTGCGAGATCTTGGAATCGTTTTTTGGCGGACCTATGCCACTTCCCGAGCCAGGCACACCACCTGACGCGATTTGCAGGACCTTGTCCGACTTACGCGCCCGCGCAGTTGAGTCTGGGGAACACCATGGCATTAATACTCTGCTGTATCAAGACTTGGAAGCTAAGCTCCTAGTCGACTCTCCTGCAATGGTTACGCGATTCGTCTGCTGCAGAGCAAAGGTTGCGTCCGTTCTGGGAGACCCTGACGAGAGACAGTGGTGGCTCACAGCAATGGATCTATATGATGCTTTCCTCTCTAGCCAGGGACCAAGCTCGAGTTTGGAGAGGGTCTGTGCTTTCGACTTAAATCGTTATCGAGATAAATAGACTTAATACTGAGTATACTTGTATACCTAAAGAGAATAGACCACTTAGTCTAGAGAAGCACAACATACGTGCTATTTCTAAGACGTCGAACGAATTCCGGTCATTATCCTTAGCGCTGTTGCCATGTTTTTACATACGGTTTGCCACCTCTTTCAGGTCAGACTTGCAAAGGTTATATTGCAATAGCAGTTGTAGGATGCCATAGAAACCAAGCCTCCATTGATGGTTTCTTTGTAGACTTACCACAATTTCTGGCCGTTGTTTTCCCCTGGTAATACCTTACACTTTTCTACCCGAATGGCTAAAATTAATGTGTAAAATGCATCAGAATCAATCAGGATGGCTTTTACTAGAGGCCTCTATTTTTATTTCACATGTGCGTAATATGCCTGTCTCATACAAGAGAAGGCATGATCAGTCGACAATAGGTACTGATGTAAATGGCCCCTTTGGATGGATAATGGCTAATATCGGTTTCTAGATTATCATCGACAACGATCTCAGTTTCGTTCTTCGCGGTTATCATCCCTAAAACAGAAAGTCGAATAGGGTAGAGATCCGTGGCGACTCTACGGCTCTCCGATGCAGCGCGAAAGTCTGGTGAACATGCAAGGTTGCGAACGCATATTATCCTCTTGGTGAACTCGTTCATCGGTACGGGCCGGTCTCGGTAGTACTCAAACCAAGCAAGAAATCTTGTCCAGTCAGTTAAACAAGCCCAAAAATGGCCTCAGGTCAGTCAAATCAAAATAAATGCATTTATTTTGGCTTGATTTGACTGGTTGGATCGCTGGAATCAACATGCCGATGGCAAAACGGAGGCCCGGCGGCTACGAGGTGGGCCGCACCGCCACGACCCCCTTAATGAGTCAGCACAGGCTCTCGAATCGAGTTCCTAATATTGCATCAAATCAGACGTCGGCTTTGTGGAGGTAGTGGTGTAAACATTTGCTAACCGCTACGTCCAATCATTTCACATGTAGGAGCTGCATGTTACTCCAATGTGACGCTGTTGCCCAGGTGAGATGCTTGTCCTATACCCTTCAGTCATCCATAGTTCCCCATGATGAAAACATAAGGGCTCATACGCTCGGTAATATTTTTGCATGGCGATGTTTACTTTAAAAAATCGTACTAGGATCAAATGCCTTATGTTTAGAGCCCAAATGTGGTCTTCCGATTTCTCCTTTTAAACCTGCGTCAAGCGACTATCCAGACGATGAATCGCTCCCATGACGAGTTAGGTATCTCGTTGGAGGAGGCCACAGCCAAGATTAGGCGACTGGAGAACGAGAATAGACAACTTTCCCGCGATCTTGAAGATCACAAGGGCTGCCGCTTCGACATCTTACAGCAAGAGAATGATATTCCAGAACAGAGAGTCAAGGAAGCGTTCATTCGGATCTTTGATGGAGTCAACTCCTGGATTGACGATGTGTCCCGCGACGAGACGTTTGATTTCAAGGCAGGCTATGCCAAAGCCATGCAGAGAGCCAACCGCAGGACCTTATTTAGGGAGCTTGGGCTTGAGTCGGGGTGTCTGGAAATGCCGTGGGCCATGAAGCTCGGCGGGCTTGAAACATGTCATTATGTTGTCCTATCTCTGGCAATCACGCACTTTATAGTAACGGATGTTTTTGAGGCAAATCCGGAGTGCGAGAGTAGAGACCTGTTTCCACCGGGGATTTCGCCGGAGCAGAGAGACCTCATCAAGCGAGTCGAGTCTGTGATGGGGTCGGATTCAAACAAAGTGAAAGGAGGTCAGTCGCCCCCGTATCCAGACCCGCACATTATGTGATCCCAATGCTAACGACTTTGAGGCTAGACAAGAATCGATACTCTAAGTGGAGGGGGGAAACTATATCTGCTCTAACGAGAACGAAGGAGTACGGAGAGCTTTGGAATGAGAAGACGATGAAATTTGACAAGGATTTGAAAATTGATCTCGAGGAGTGGGTTGACGGCAACAAATTTGCCGAGCATTTTCGTTCTTTGCGCCACAAGGTTCTCGATCCGGCATACGAGTTCCTTCATACGGTCGGCTGTTCTGGTAAGACCTACCGGCTCTGTCTCGAAAGGATCGCCCCCGGTTCCATCCCGCCAAGCGACAGATCATGGAACTTCAAAGACATGGCCACGTGGAGGATGGTGTCTTCGTCCGAGGTTACCGGGTCTATCCGGTCTCTGTATCCCGGTCTAGTGCGAAAGGGCTACAGTGGCCATCGAGACCTCGTTCTCGTGAAACCCGTCGCCCTGGGGTACCGGCAGCTAGAACTCCAACCCCAGTTCAGTACCCCCCGGCCTAGGACGGGAAATTCTTCCCCGGTACAAAGTAACAACAAATCCGTTGAAGGGACAGCGGCAAGCCGATCTAGGGGCAAGGCCCTAAGGATGGATCAAGCACAGGAACGGCCACCTCATCAACCTCCGCGAGACCAACGGGGATTGGAACATAGGCAGCCAAAGATCGAGAACAGTCTCCTGGTTACAATTGGAAAGAGTGTGATGGGTCCAAGTAAGGTGCCTTCTAGTCCCAACTCACGAGCTCGACCTCGTACGCCGACGAAGAACGGAGGGAGGCAATTGAGCAAGCTTAGAGAGAACCAAAAGGCTACGATGTAGTATGTTCATCATCCAGACGACGAAGTTGGAGCCCGAAAGCACATTACGGGGTCGATTTGACAGGATGGTTATTCGCAACGCGACAGAACGCATGGTGTGGTAATAACTGAATAGTTCTAGGTTTTTCGTTCTTAGGTAGTTTCTGAACACTAGTGGGGTCGAATTTTCTGCCGAGTGAATACTTGGAGGCATTTAGATTGTCAGAGGCCATTTGGCCTGTGGAGATTCATCAGTATTCAAATCTGCTTTAGAACTCTCAGGGAAATTCATACACTGAAGTATTGAAAACTTGGCACGAAAGCACGATCTTCATTCCATTTTCAGTCCACCTTTTAAATTTACCGACAGTACCAAGACCATCATCTAAATCAACCTTTCTGTCTAGACTACAACTCGGCATTCTGGTATCCATCTACAGTGTCCTCTTGCGCAAACCCCCCTAACCTAGATGCCCATGTGCATAAACTAGTCCATGGCGTCGGGCTCGTGTCTCAATCTCAAAGCCGAAATATGGTTTTCTAGCTGCGGTAGGGCACGTTGGTCCTCTACAGCCTTCTGCGTTGCCTCGGCATAGAGCCGCGTGACATGCCCACCTAAAATCTTCAATGTATCTAACATTATAGAAAAATCGCGACTATAGATATCAACTTTAGTCTTCGTAGTAGATTCTTTTTTTGAGTACACGCTTACACGTATATGTGAACCATCGATTCGGAGTGTGTCTGCGCATACGTACAGCATCATCCGATAGGAAGGATACAATTATTCGGGCTTTTGGAGCCACTGCTTCAGCTTCTTAAGAGCGTACTCGTCGTGTTTCGCCTCGGACGTAAAGAACTCCTCCTCGTACCAGCCATCCGTCCCGAGCGACTGGAGATTCTTCCCAAAAGGTTGGCAAGACCCAAAGTCAATCAGGACAGGCATCCCATCTCTAATCATGATATTATGTGGATTAATATCATTATGGGCCAACCCTAGGGAGTGAATGTAACGGACAGCCGATTCAACAGCTTTAAAAAATGAATCATGGTCAAGCTGATGGAAGGCGGGTGTCCAGGACAATTGCGTTAGCGTCTGATCAAGACGCTCTAAAACTATCGCTGTAATCCGACCACGCTTTACATGGCAGCCAAGGTATGCGATGATGTTGGGGTGAGGGGTCATGGAGATCTGCTCCATAATAAGCGTCTCTTGCAGGATTTCTCTCGGAATATAGTCCGAGCCCTTCATAGTTTCGTAACAGTTCAATCCAGGCCGCTTGATGAATGCTGTAGTATCATCCCAGTAACTAGGCGCAATTTTGAGTAGAGTGCCTTCAGGGACTAGGGGGTAGACTTCCTCGTCCTTAACATACTCCAATGCTAAGCTATAGTCAGCAAGAGAAATGTCCTCCCTCTGCTTATAAAGCTGTCCAAAGTAAAGATGGTCGTCAGAGGTGACATGATAGAAGGTGACATATTTCAACTCATCTGTCTCCGGGTCTAGGGCTTCCAATATAGTCAGGTCTTCGAGAGATGTCAAGATAGGGCGTTGATTGGAGTCATCCATTGTTTCTGTGCAGGGATATAGCGTGGCCTTCCTTTTCTTTTCTTCGTTGAAGGACGTTGAGCGGGAGTGGGCGTGTTGCATGAGAGAAATGAGGAGAGGTACCCGCTATATATGAGGCTATTGTCCAATAAGATCAACTTGTGGTAGATATGTAGCCGGGGATGAAGGGCTCTGGTCAGCCGTGCTGCGGCTATTAATAAACCAACACATAAAAGTCGAACATCATCATGTCCGTTGGTCTGCAAGGTGCCGGAAAGACGACTAAATGGATTAAGCTCGCTTGTCACAACTAAGCGCCAAGGCTTACAAGCCGGTGCACAATGATCCACTATATAGCAGAATCATCCAATAAGATTTCGAGGCAAGGAAACTAACACCAACAGCAGCCCCGCAGCCGGAGACGAAGCCCGTCCGTGTAAAGGCCATGAGAGCCTATCATACGAGAAAATCAAGGTTCGCAAACCCAACATCTAGGCAGTGTCACGCCATGTGATAATATTGTTCCATTCTATTTCAAGGAAAAGAGGCTGAAAATAACCGTAATTGCCCTTGGGTCGCTGCGCCCGAGCTATCAATGAACCAACACTTTGATACAGCTATATCGTATGATAGTATTGTCATATGGTATCTCGGGAAGAGGGGGCTAAAACCAACAGGAAATCCATTTGGTCAGCCGTGCCGTAGCTAATTTGCTGACATCTAAACGATTACCATAAGCTAGCTATAGTCACAATAACTAGCGATCCTCTGGGCTAAGAAACCAGTGATCTCTGGTTAAGCTATCTAGGTGGCCTAAGACTTACTAATTAGACACTGATCTTACTGATCAACTAATTCCCAAGTGCCGAGGTAGGTAAGATCCACTCAACAATCATGCACTATTTGACAGTATCGTGCTATAGTATTTCGACCGATGATCCTGAAACCAACAGTAAGGCTTCCTGGCGCTTTGATACGGCTTAGCATGGCCGTATGCGGTTTTCGTGGCCTAGACAAAAGGCTGAGAAGGCCAACGAGCAGTAGACTATACCGTCAGGCAACTCGTAAAACCAATGGATGGCATCTCTTCGGGTAGGCCAAAATGTGGACAATGGCAAGGATGAATAAGTGCTTGTTAGAACGGTTTGGCGCCTACTAAAACCAGTGCCTCGATAAACAACCAACATGCGCAAGGCATTGGCAGCTTAGGGAAATATTGTGACTAACACGATGGAATAGATATCTCTATAAATTCCTTAGTCTTTCCATTGTATTTCGAATCTCTAAAATTCCCATCAAAACAGTCCATCATTCGCTTCATACCAATAACGAACCACTACTCTGTATTATTGTTGTTCCTTTGCCTCTTACTCTACGATAGGCCCCAACGAGACTTGCTCTCCGATTAGCATCCCGCTACCAAAATGTATGTATCTTGGCCCGCCAGAGTTTGGTATTTATTATTCGTATAACCGAACATAATTAGGTGCGACCTTACTAAAACCAAGAGGATTGACATAAAGCGCGATGGCACAAGAACCATAACCTATACCAACAGGAAGAAGGACTGTGGTAAGGCAACATGTAGAACATCAGGGAGCTACAACCCCTACGCCGGGGACCATAATTAATTGAATCTGCTGGCGTGGTTCATGTCCCATAGGGAGGAAGGGCAGGGCGCTTTCTCAATCACGGCCTTTCCACAGCCTTGCGCTCATCACATTCGTTATACTTTGCAGGAATGGAAGGAACGCAGGGCGATTTTCTCCATCATTGTTTTGCTATGGCTTTATGCCTACCACGCTCTTTATACTTGATAGGAAATGAACTGGGTAGCCAGCAGGCTGCTGCTCAACGATCGGTAGAAATAAATGTTAGGTTTTTTTTTTGGAACACTGGGCCTTGTTCTAACAATCAGCATACGAAGGCTTGATAGTGCAGTGAGAACATGTGATAACCGGTTCAAGACAAGTGCCTCTCCACCTCAAGGTTTTTAAAATACAAATGACTTTATTGATTCCTTTATATGATCAAGATATTACAATGTGCCGCATCTTCTTTCCCAAGAGATATTATAACAGTTCATAGACGCTTTCCTTGTGGTTCTATGACTTTAAGAAAGCCTACCAATGCTTTATATCTTAAACAGTGGCCATACAAAAAAAAAACACATTACTTTCCCCGTGCAAATGGGCAGGATGTAATCCTTATTTTGCCGTTTCCGCATATCTGAAAAATCAAGCTGGCAAGGCAACACTGACTT
Organism: Lasiodiplodia mahajangana; assembly: GCA_029590625.1. Classification (NCBI taxonomy): domain Eukaryota; kingdom Fungi; phylum Ascomycota; class Dothideomycetes; order Botryosphaeriales; family Botryosphaeriaceae; genus Lasiodiplodia; species Lasiodiplodia mahajangana. Next base: position 20,584 of record JAPUUL010000007.1, read on the forward strand.
CTTTGGCAGCATCGCCTGACTGTGCGGTAGCTTCTTTGGACTTCTTTGTTTCCAGTCCAAAATCGGTCTGATTCTCTTTGCGTAATGGAACGTGCTTCTCAATGAATGTGGCAAAGAACCCCACGGCTGCTACACCAACAAAGACCAACCACACTATACGCATGGCCACAACGTAGACATGGATGACCTGACCCTTACTCGGCTCACTCAGAGAATCGATACTGTGTGGGCCAGAAGCAAAGGTATAGGCAGCACCGTTCTCCAGGAGCCGTCTTACCGACGAGTCAGGAATTGACTCAAGGTGAGCGTTCACTTGATTGTTGAAAACAATTGAAGAGATGGTGACTCCCCAGACCAGGCCTAGAGATCGCACAAAAGAGTAGGTGCCCGCAGCAACAGCAACATCGGATTCAGATAGAGGTGCTAAGGTGGATGGCAAAGTCACCGTGAAAATAAAGCCGGATCCAGCAGCAGCAACAAACTGAAATCCAACCCAAGCACCTTGAGATGAGTGCTCATCAAGCATTGAGAATAAACCCATTCCAACGGCACTTAGTGCAAACCCAGCCCAGTGAATAGGTTTATAGAGACCTGTTTTGGACAAAAAGCCGCCGGCAAGCCCTGCCAACGGAACGAGACCAACAGTAAAGGGAAGATAGTCAACTCCAGAAATCAAGGGTGAAACGCCTTTTACAGCCTGGAAGTAAATAGGTAAAAAGTAGCTGACTCCTTGCAAAATAATGCTAGCAAGGAAGATTAAAAGGAACCCTATAGCTGATGTGCGATGCTTAAATAATCGAGGTGGGCAACTTTGTTCTCGGCAAGCTGACGATCCTTCGTAGAGGTGGAAAGCAATCCAGCCAAGGACGCCTAGAACTAACGGTACGATAATTCGGAACGAACTCCAAGAGTATCCAGCAAGATCGTTTCCTCCCATAATAAGGCCAAAGAAGAGGCTCACCATAGATGGTATAAATATCGCGCTACCAATAAAGTCGACTCTGGAAAGGGCGGCTCGCCACGTTGGACTACGTTTATACTTGACGCGAAGCACAATAGCGAGAGCCAAAAATAGGACGGAAACAATCTGAGATTTGTGTTAGCATATTGTAGTTTCCATATGTCACGTATCATACTTACGGGAAGGTTGATCCAGAATATCCAGCGCCAATCAACAGGTGCAAGGGCACCCCCAATCACAGGCCCAATAGTCGTTCCAAGGGCTGCCGAAGATAGGACAGCGCTCAAAAACGGCCCACGATAGCGTGGGGGGATAATGTCGCATAGTATCACTTCGGGGAGAACGTATAGACCACCACTGCCGAGACCCTGAACAACTCGCCCAGCAATGAGTGTGGCAGCATTGCGAGCACCACCAGCGATGCCACTGCCGATAAAGAACAACGCAATGGCGACGAATAAAGGATTACGACGCCCGAAGACGTTGGCGAGTTGAGCGTACATTGGCTGTGGGATTGCCGTGGCAAAGAGGTACGAGTTCGCGATCCATGCGTATAGGCCCTGGCCACCAATCTTCTGCGTCACGATCGGGAGCGACGTGGTGATAATTGTCGAATCGATTGACGCGATGAAGGCTAGAAAGGCGAGAGCCAAGAAGATGCACCAAATTCGCCAAGTATGACGGAACTCCGTGGGAGTATCGACCACGACTGTGCCATCACTTACTTCCCTGTCGTAGCTAGCGGTACCATGCGATTCAAAGACCTCACGGTCGTCTGTGGACAATGTCCGAGACTCCTCAGGAGTTGACATTTTTCCACAGTGATGAGTGACGGGCGAAGATACATGAAAAGGNAAAAAAAGCATCCGTGTTAGGTTTCATTTGGGTACCTGTTTTAGAAGATGTGAGAGCTCAGATCCGCCTCGGATACAGTACACATTAGTATGTAGTACCTACATGTAGGTAGGTACTTACAGCCGTGCATACCTACAGGGAAAGCATTCTTAGCTCTACACCGCTATTGCGTGTACTATATGGTGGTCAAATCCGTGTCAGGCCAATCACTTAGATATTTTACCGTATTTTCGATTTTATACGGCAGCCTTGTGACTAGCGGCATTTCTGTTCCCTCTAGCAGGTGGCAGGAGGCTAACGTACTTAGTTAAGCAGGTGGTATCTTCATGCAGACCTGAGGGGTTTCGGGTGGCAAAACGTCGTCGAGACTGATCAACAGCGAGGTTATTCACCAAAAATATATAACAGCCTTGTAAATAAGCAATACTCTTACTTTCTTAGAAAATAGCGTCGAGCTAACCTTTATTATACTGGTGACCTGTACGTAGGTATGCATTAAGATTGGGTTGATCCCTTTCAGCGCTGCTGGTCGGAGGTACCGTATACGCGGCTGACAACCATTTCATCAGCAGGATGATTGCGACGCTTTCCAATCTACCTAGGTACTATACCGTGCGTCCAAAGCCCACCTGCATGTCCTGTAGCGCCTAGTCCCTCCCGCATGCCAAGTCGTGTTGGCAAGGTTCAGTCTCCAACATGCCCAATTTCCTACAACAGACAGAAAACACGCCTTGACGAGCACCACCAACAGCCGCAGCCCTAGCCTTCACACTTGCGTCCGAGACACCGTTGTTTTCTCAAATTGCCGAGACTGATTGCAAGTGGTGGGGCGGCGCGATTCCGTCATACAGCGCCTTTACTTTCCAGCCGTCCACCCCAGGAATCCCCAGGCAGCGATCAGACCAGAGCTGATGAGGCGGAAAACAGCTTGCCGGGGACGTCCCTCTCGCCAGACGACATAGCTATCCACTATCCCCGCGTAGGCCCCTGTGAATGCCATGAACGTGTCCAAGATTTCGTATTGACGACGAGAGTAGTAGAGAAGCATCAAGGCTCCCAGGACAGTCGTGCGGACGTTTCCCGTCACCATGACAGGTGCTGCCTCGGGTGCTTTGGCAATGCGGTCCGGGAATCCAAAGTCGCGCATGGCACCATAAGGGTCAAACATTGGCCAGATCCCGCCAAAGGCCATGGTCGTGCCAGCAATGAGGGCTGGGATGTGACGGGGGTGGAAATGTTGGAACATGGCTTATCGATTCCTATGACGACGTTCTTGGGCTGAAGAGAGAGGTAAAAGCTTTGTTTTCAGAGCAGTTGGGCTGTTGATTAGCTTGTACTTGTAAGCTGTAGACTAAGTGTTAGACTTGTATTATTCTTTTCTTCCACTATCACTTAGCCACCTGTCTCGTCTGTGTTTAGCCACTGTACTGCCACAGTCAGGCTTAGGTAACCGTTATTGCCATATTAAATCCAACAGTAAGATGCCAGGGATGGGATGGCCTAGTTGTACACCTATGCTGTCACAGTCATTCTGGGGTACACATAGGTATTGGTAAGAACCGGAGTTGACGCACAGACGCTCAAAGAAACACACACACACAACTACCTCCTACCATGGCAGATTTTATTTTATTCCGTCACGTCTGACGAGATGTTTCCTTCCTGGCGTAGGTACTACCGGCTCAAAACCTCTTGTCCAGTCAGCACTTACATCAATAAGCTATCACACCCTTCTGTGCCGAGTTCCTTATATTGCAATAGTACTCCGTAGACTTTATGGATACGGATTAAGAGCACATTACCTGTCACACGGATAGAAGCCATAGTTCCAGACACCCAACCCCGGAAGAGACTGTACGCCACACCTAGCCAATAGGGGTCCTATATTAGAAACATCCTTTTAAGACCAACTGAGACCTCCTTCGTCATAAGAAGGCTATTGGAGGAAAACTGCCTCATGGGACCTCCAGCTGTCTCATGAATATTATCCTTAGGAATGAATGGGCTTCACCTTGTGGCTACAAATAGGTCCAAGTATTCCCGACCGAGCGGGACGAAGAGGACCTAGACCCTAAAGTATTATGAGTCGAATACGACCTACTGTCCCAAGACCTATCGCATAACCTCCCGTCACATCCTGAGAGAGCACCGAAGACTATGACATTAAGAGCACATTACCGAGTTTGGGATCAGAATCCGTACTACAGAACATTGTGTGTGCCCCTAAAAGCTGCACGGCCCAGGGGAGATGGTCATTGCGATATAGGCAGGATACCTCGAAAGCAGGGCAAGCCGCAATGCGCTCAAAGAATCTAGACGGGTAGAATGGCATTATAAAATCGTAGATAGACCCTCCCATTTGACGGAAACGATCTTTCCTACCTACCGTCGGGCCTAATCTAATACCAGAGCAGCATTAAGACAAGAGGAGATATAATACAAATTGCCAAACACCCCTAATCCCTATGTTAATACAGAAAAGCCAACATCGAAGACTATTTTTGGGCTAAACCCCCATTACCGCAGCGGCACGTTAGAAGCGCCTCGCTACGGTGCGCTCCTCCCTGTTATGTGAGCAACAATAGCATATTAAACCCTAGCACGTAGAATCACTACAGTCCTAGGTGCTTCTCGTGGGTTGGATAGTTCCATGGGCTCAAATGGGTGCGGGTCAACCTCAGAATGCTCATCGCCTTGTGAACTAGTTGGTCTAATAAGTTTCCGCTGGCTTTGGTTGGAGCCATTTTCGCCCGGCACTCCGGTAGTGGGGTTATACCGTGCTCTCAGCCGTGACATCAATTTGCTGTTTTTGAAGCTGGCGAAGCTTTTCGACAAGCCGGTGACGGAAAAGACAATAAAACCACACGTAACTTCGGCAACAGTCCAGAGCGCAACGGAGCTGTATGAGTATGTAACATCGTCTGAGTGCATGTAGCTGATGGTCGAGCCAAGACGAGCGCCGGCCGCAAGACAAGCTCTAGAATGCGCAGCATATACATTAGCAAATAAGCATCTACTTTCATGAGAAAGAGTTAGACACTTACAATAGGCCAAAAGCAAACACGACGGAAACTCCAAGCCGTTTCATGGTAGACATTCGTAGTTTCCAGATGACCCCTTGCGGGAGTGCTAGAATTATAATGTCTGCCGCCAAGCCCCACGCGTTTGAAAACACATCGAGTATCTTCGGGTTAGAGAGACAGCGGCCAGGTACTGTCTTGTCGTATAGGGATTCGAAAGGGATACACTGAGTATCAACAATGATAATTCCGATGACCCAGTACACCACATTGATCGTGATCGTTAATATGCATACCCAATAAAAGACACCGCGCTTCCCCGGTAGTGAGAAAGTCTGCAGCCAGTCGAGTAGGATTGCTGTCTTGAGGAATACCATCATGCCCGCATAGAGATGGATGAGAATGATTGACCTCTGTCATGATTAGCACTAGTCACAGCGTCGTAAGGGAATACCTACGATTAAGAAAGGCCGCAAATCTCGGACTCGAAGGTTCCACTGATGTACCAGAAGGCCCCCGGCATTGGACAGCTGAAGCTGCTGAAAGTAGACGGCCAATTCTACAACGAGCAGAAGCTGAGAAGGAATTGTCAGCGTAGGGTTTCCTATACGGCCATTTACGATGCAAGTTAGAACACACAAAGGCGATTATCCCTAGTCCTATCATACGATTAGCCGTTTGTACATACTCCCAGACGGTCTTCCCACGGCCTAGTGACAGCGGTGTATCTTACCGTCTTGAACTTTCACCGTCTTCATGCAGTACCATCTACCATAGATTCGCAAGAGGATGAATATGGTTGATAAAAGAAGTCCCAGGATTACGGTAGGGTAGACTATATGGTTCAAATTCGGCGGGTGATCAAAGTCAGGTTGCACGCCGGGAGGAGGCCGAAGGGCAGGGCTATTGAGGATCTGCTCTTGCTGAGCTGGTGTAAGTGAGGCAAAATTGGCTAGGGACATGGCGAAAGACGTCAGGTGTCTCTACCAGGTGGTGTGTTAGGAGGGCAGATGAGGAGATCCCAAGAGTTCAACACCCCGCCCGTTTTGCAGAGTTCCATTCTGACTTTATATAAAATAACCAATTAAAACGACATGACAGCCTTGGTCGATGGTCCAGAGGGATGGGAGTGTTCGTGCTACCATCCGCGTCGTTGGTCATTTTTGGGCTTGCAAAAGTACATCAATACACGAGTAGGCACGATGCAGGCCTGCAGATTGATAAAGATAGGCGCCGACTAGGCCCAATCGATATAACGTGTCACTTTGCTTGCTTGCTCCCACCCCTCATCAAGCTTGTAATTCCCGTCTTCCTTCTTTCTGTCTCTCACCTAGACTTTCCAGGTTACTATCAAATCATACAGACCGCAACATGAATATCGACGGATATGCTCTCGTCATCGGTGGAGGTAAGTGTTATGTCAATGTTCTTGTGTTCTTGCTCGTGGCGACTAACCTCCTTAGGGAGCGGTATTTGCAGGGCCACCTCTATCGCCTTCGCGAAAGAGGGTGCTCGAGGGCTGCTCGTCGCTGATATCGATGTAGAAGCTGCAAAGAAGACCGCCGCCGACAGCAAAGACTCCGCCACCAACCCCGGTTTCCGAGCCGAGGCAATCGAACTCGACGTTACCATCCCAGATTCAGTGCAGAACGCGATCAAACACATGGTAGAGACTTTTGGGCGCATTGATTATTGCGTGAATGGCGCCGGGGCAAGATTGATCCCCTCCTACGCATTCTCTATTTACATACTGACGTTACGATGGTCCAGGTGACGGGCAAGGGCTTCGCACACATCGCGGACACGCAATTCGATCAATTCCAGAAGGTCCTTGACGTCAATGTGAATGGGTTATTCCACGTTATGAGTGCTGTTTCGGCCGCTATGAAGAATCAGGAACCTCGGGATGTTGACGCCAGTATGCCTGTGCGAGGGAAGTCCCGCGGGACAATCGTTAACCTGGCATCCGTTTCGTCATTCCGGGCCCTCCCTCACGCCGCGAGCTATACTACGTCGAAGCATGCTGTAGTCGGTATGACAAAAGTCGCAGGTATGTACAGGGGATTTTGTGTGAATTTGGCTACAAGCGGCTAACCTGTTAATGTCACAGCTCTAGACAACATTCCGTACAACATTCGCGTCAACTGCGTCTGCCCATCATGGGTGGACACTCCTATGTTGTCGCGTATATCCGACGTCACCAAGGACTTTGACAAAATGGTCCTATCTCAGCTCCCAATGGGCCGATTACCAGCACCAGAAGAGATTGCTGACGCCATACTCTTCCTATCATCTCCACGGTCCAGCTGGGTCAACGGCAGCAGCATGGTGGTTGATGGAGCAATGACGATTCGCCCATGACACCCATGCAACACTCTACAATTCGAGTTAGGACGCGTGAGTTGGAACGGAGCAGGGTGGCTAATAAGGGATAGACCGTGGACAGTTATTCAAGAAAGAGATTCATGGCTTAGAAAACTGGAGGTACGAATGGGCAGAAAAGCTACTGTCAGTGTTAGAAAACAGGATTCTCAATCCGATTAGACTGGAGTGAGGCAGCGAAAATTTACAAAAAGATGACTCCGTATGATACACTTTCATACAGTGCTATTATAACCCGTTCTATGTATCAGCAAAACTAATACATCATGACGATGACGTAGCCGTATTTAAAAGTGCTGCTGTGATTCACACTTCTGCCAGTTCAGCCAGCTAAAATACGTAAAATCGTAAAATGCCTACCGAGGTCACGATCAAGATTCCTCTAATATCTATAGAGTAGATAGTAGATAGGTACTGTATAAATCTACTTTGTGCATGGACACATACCACAACCATTAGTAGCTGAACGTTGTAGAAGCACCCATGAACTCAGTTGCCCGATAATATTCTAAGACATTACCTACCCCTCTCTGGTTCAGCGCCAGGGATAACTTCATATGACTGCCGACTAGCTCAGTTTCTTGCATCAGCAAGACGCACACTTCCGTTTCGTACTCCCAACGGCCGCAATCCCCACGCAGCATAGACGCCCTTATCAGAGTCTCAAGTAATGCAGTTTTCTCTTCGCCCGCGCCTATTAGACGAAGATGAGGACGCCCGTGGCATCCCGACCGCCAACATGGCACATCTCCTACGCGAGCGCATCCCAGTGATGAAGAAGATTCTCGACATCACAGGCCAACCTGGATTGTCCGTTGGCGTCATTCATCAGGGCCAGGAGGTTCTCAAGTGTAACTTGGGCGCTAAAGACGTACAAGGAGGTCAACCACCCGACAGCGATACTCTTTACTGCATTGCGTCCCTCTCGAAAGCCTTCATGTCCGCGTCGCTGGACATGCTCGTCCAGAAAGGCAAAATCTCGTGGTACAGCACCATCGCCTCCATCGTCCCCAAGTTCCGCCATGTGAAGGAGGCCGACATGCTATCACACATGACCATCCAGGACATCTGCTCCCACCGCACTGGTCTCCAAAGCCTGGATGAGATAACCCAGGGGCTGGACGGGCGGATTCTCATCCCCAAGGAGAACTTGATACAAGTCTGTAATGCTTTTCCGATTCAACACGAGTTCCGGACCCGCTTCTTATACAATAACGCCATGTATGATTTGGCTGGACACATAGTTGAACAAACTTCGGGACACTCGAATTGGGGTGACTTCCAGCGCGAACAGATATTCAAGCCGTTGGGGATGGATCGAACCACTGCCTTCAGATCTGTGCATGAGACAGACGACAATATCGCAATCCCATACATGATACTCACAGATAGCAGCGCGTCCGAAATAGCACCGACCGAGTTATCTGCACACTCTATGAATGGGGGGTCCGGCGGAATTCGTAGTTCTATCAATGATCTGCTGAAGTGGTGCAGGTGCCTGCTGGGAGCGTTTAATGAAGGGCTCGATGATAACCATAACCCACCGCTGGTCCGATTTAAGTCGCCGATATTCGATCGGCTGGTGATTGCCAATCCACGATGCGAGGAGGATGGCGATTATTGTGCCGGGTGGTGCTATCATCGGACCCCAGGCAAGCTCGGTTTGATCTCTCCAAATCGCGACCTTCTATCACCGATCATCGGGCGCGGCTCGGTCCCTCTAATCGTCTATGGTCATCAAGGAGACGTCCCTGGCTATACCTCTAGTATGTATATCATCCCGGAAACGAAATCTGCCGTAGTAGTCCTTTCCAACGGCACTGGCCTTTCAGATGCTACTGATTGGATTGCTCAAGACCTCATTCAAACGATGCACGACCTGCAGCCTTCTATAGATTTTGTCAGCATAGCGACACAGGCTAAATCGAAGTATCTCTCCCAATATTTGGAACTCTTTGGGGTTCTCCAGAAACACCGGCAGCACTGGACCGGGGTTCCTCGCCTCGAGGATTTCATTGGTTCATATACCATGGAAGGCCTTGATATAGTTTGCATTGACATTACGGAAAATTCACGCGATGCTGAGAGGCTGCAAATGACGATCAACAAGCAGGCCGATCAAACCATGGACCTTTGGCATTATCATTTTGATGTATTCTGCTACCTACCAGGTAGCTTTGATGCATGCCTAGTCCGTGGGTTCTGGAGAAGTGCATGGGATTCCACCCTCATTTCGTTCAAGAGAGACATTNGGGGGGCAAGTAGCATCACTTTGCTGGGTGCTAAATGGCGTAGATGTTGTTTTCTCAAGAGTCTAGCTCTGACATATATTGAGGGTTGCTCTCTAGGCAGGCTTTGCACTTAGATAGGCTAATCTCGGCCTGGCTGGGATGTGGAAACCCAGGGCAGAGGCGAAGAGCATGCTGTAGAGCGCAATATAACCCGTTCGACCCAGAAACACAGGCGCCCAACTTGGTAGATTGAAAGCGAGGCGTAGAGCGATCTGCAGGAACCAGCTGGCTATTACGGGCTAGGCTAGTATCTGGACAAAGATGCTGTACCCCCCCGAGAGGACGCGGAAGATACTAAGTGCTCTCCAGACAAGCCGAAGCACCGTTGATCAGCGTGCTGCGCAGCGAGCTTGTGGGAGGTGGCCCGACGAGTGCCGGCGCGGCGGAAGCAATATGGATCGGCTTCGTGATGAANGGGATCGCCTCACTGGTAGGAGAAAGACTCGTGGCAGAACTTGATTTGGGACGACCGCGTCTCCAATACCCACCACACCTCATCATCAAATGCACCCGGTAGCAAATGCACAACGCAGTGGTCAGACAGCGCGAGCGGCCGGTATAATAGGCACCGGTATCCATCCGAGTCGGTAGGGGGGCTGGTTTCCGTAGCATTTTCTTTCCGTAGTGGGAGCTGTCGCACGCTTTCCCTTTTAATCACCCTCGGATAGCAGCAGGGAGCTGAGGAAGAGCCGAAGATATCATTCTGCGATGCGACTACTATATAATAGACTCATCCCCAGCCCAGTACCAGGTACACCAAAGGTCGTGGCAACTCCGCGATAATTTATGTTCGAGGCAATTTATTCCTTTCGTATTGACCTCGCCGGAACCGTGACGGAGCTGGGTGTACTCTCCCGGTAGCTCAAACCAACAAGTAACATCAACTGTCAGCAGTCATTACTACGGGTCGATGCCTCCACTATCTCGTCCGATACAAACCTTGCGTCGGCTGCCCACGTAGGACCCGGCGGCATGGAGCAATCAACCTTCCCATCATTGACCACGCGTTCGAAAATCGCTGGTTAGATGAGTTCTTTACATACATCATCAGCGTGAATGCAGAGCCAATGGCCAACTCTTTTGGCCCAGCAAACCAACTCAATTGTGATAATTTCCTGTACTTGATGTATGGAGGTACGCCTAGAACTCGCGCCCACAGCTATTTCAAGAGTGTGTTTGATGGCTTAGCAACTTTATGCTTTTCTGGGTCTACTTCCAACATTTTCGTAAAGTACCTATGCATACGCCGTCTGCTATAACCGCTAAAGAGTATCGCCTTCACAATTTAATATACGAGGACGGGAGTGTATTCATATGGCAACCAAGACAATAACAGTAAGCAGCTAGGAATCGTTGATCGCGTAAGATGTACAATATTCAATAATACTTACCTTCCTATTAGCTAGGCGAAGTTAAGTTTCGTCTGAGTCCTCGCATGAGGCATTCTTACACAGAGGAAATACCATAGGAGGCGATATCTATATCTACGACCCAATCTATTACCTAATAATCGACATGATAGAACTTAGTTTCAGGGGCCTTTGATGTGGAGTAGGCGAAAGACTCTTGTTGTTGTACGAAGGTCCGTAAAACTTCCTTTCTAGCTACCACGTTACCTATATACACGAATAGCCTCTTGGTTTAGCTTATGAACCCTCACAATAGTCCCTCTAGGTGTGGTGACAGCTGGGATATTGGTGTTGCTGATGGTATAGGACAAGGGAATCTATGTTCTCTATGAGCGATTCTTTGCTGTGTTGCGATTAGTACCTTTCCCGGAATATGACACGCCCAGGCGACAGTTGCTACAACGCGATGGGGAGAAAGACTAGAATGCCTAAACAATGGAAGCGCCTCGTATGGGATAAACTGAAGGTAAGAGAACATCGCCGACCTTTATAGGGTTTGGTAAGTCGTTATTGCCCAGTATCCACCCCGACAACGGATGCGACTGTGAACAAGCCAGCGGAATTAAAACTGGCAAGAGGTCGAGGTATGTATGGTTGGACAAAACCATCACACCGGGAAACACCGACAAGGAGGGAGTATAACGACAATCCCTAGATGGACATCTTGCAGGCAGGGCACGAGCTATGGGAAGCTCTACATTCTCCGTGACGTTAGCAACTCATAGGACAATTCTGATCGTTTTGTTAGACGCATACACAAAGTTCCCAATTTAAAAAGGGGGTTGACCATAGTGAATAACCAACTATATATTAGATGACCTTAAAGCTGGAAAGGGAATTAAAATTGTGCAACTGCTAATACAGTCTTACTTACTATTGACTAATTGACTAATTGACTGAATTGAAAAAAAAAGATCTATAATGAAATAAGTCAAAACGATATGGTTCCAGTGAGGCTTGAAGTCACGGCCTTCGCATTTACCAACGTTATAATAGTCATAATATTAGTACGGCGCTCTAACCAACTCCCTTATGGGACCTGCTGGTTGGTGTTGACATGTAAGGTGAGGGGAAACTCAACCTCATATCCCTGTCCCTCGGCGAAAAGTCTCTCACCCCACCGTAACGGAATACCTTCACACCCAAACGGGGCATGCAACCCTTCTGGCACGATATTTATCTCTGGGATTCAATTACACCTGGGGTTTAGGGACTTCACCCTGGAGGACTATCTAAGGTCTTATATGCCTACGATTCCTATAACCATTTAGATTCGTATTCTACTTGGTTGTGCCTTAGTGAAACATGTAGGTGTCCTACTTCATGCCCTTATACCTAGGTGTTAGTGGTGATATATTCATCTAAGATCATTTATACCTGTCTTCAACCTTTATCCGGTTTCATTTTTTTTCAATGATAGCGCTAAATTACGTGTTCCGAGACATGAATTTAAAATGCTCTTACTCTGAATGGCAGAAGCGTGTTATAGGAATGTCGACTCGTTAAATGACTTGCTCATCGATACATGCCTTACACAATTGTTACTGCGTCATATCAAAACCGGGGTTTTCGCGCCGTAATTTTCAGCTGGACGTTCATCTACCGACGCTATGATGGGCAAAATGCAATGGCTAATCTCTAGTGGCCGCAAATTTGAGATATCGAGATAGCATTGCCGTACAGTATATCTCCATAGTGCTGGATGTTTCGGTTCAATGACCAATCGTAAAATTTCTGTCCTGGTGGAGAGAGACCGTTGTACAATCCTAGAGAGAAGAAAAATTATCCGGCCTGGACACGATGTGTAGCGCGAAATCTTATAGTGGTTTTATATTACCCAGGACACCTGTTGCGAGGATGATGCTTGATGTAGCGGGTACGGATCGCTTCTTTTGCCATCTGCAGGGAGGAACTTTCGTTCTTTTTTTTTCTTCTAATGTACGTACTGTGAAGCATGAAAACCGTTGTCCCAGGTTTCTAACAGCGACGGCTCTTTGTTCTTGTCCCCACCGGTCGTGATCTGCGCAGGGCTTCTCCCTTTGCACGTTGCGGGCCTCAATCTACCGGAGTGCAGCTAACTCCTTGCAGTCATTTGAGGCGAAATGGGATTCTTGTTGGGCTAAAGGGGAAAAGACGCGTTGAAAGGTCGTTTTGTGACTCATTGATCGTGATCCATTTTCGGATACCTCTTCAATGCGCTTACTGACAACTGATGATGGTGGTCCTATCTTCAATCTGTGTATTGCCTGCTCATAACTATCTCCATGAAGTAATATTTACTGCCTGAAACTTCGCATCAAACGATGCCTGAGCGAATCGCTTTAGTATCGAACGGTGTGTTTCGATGGAGGTCAAAGCGAGCTTTGTAGCGGTGGCTTTTGCCTAAGCATAGCCAAATTATCTAAGCTAGATAGGTGAAATCCTGGTGAGCAATAGTGATGATACGAGTCCATACGACAAAACCGAAACACTAGACGGATCCTTTGACACTGCCCTTGAAATGGTAGCTAGGTATTTAGTCTAAGTCTGCTCCTGGGTTAGACCTTGTTCATGATATGGCGTATCTGCCGTAGGACAATGCAAGTGGTAGTAAGTAAGTAAGGGTAATTAGTGGTTATGTAAGGCTGCTAATTACTAATTAGCAACCGCGCATACAGTATGACTCGTTCTCTGATCACTACCAAGCTAAGTGGCCTGGGTAGTCGTGCCGCAGCCACACATACAATAATAACCTTCTACACGTGTCTTGACGTGGAACTAGCCGATCAGAGGACCCCAATATTCGGGTGGACTTATTCGACACCCTTGGCAATCGCCCTTCGCGGTGAGTTCTTTTTCGTGACAATGTAAGCTGACAGGCACGCTTCTTGTTTCAGCTCTCAGCCTAGCTCTATAGCTCCAGCTCCAGCTCCAGTTCCCTGGCTCGTTTAGCTTGTTGACATGGCAACAACGCGCGAAGCGGCACGTGGAAAATTCCGCTTCTGCACAAATCGGCACAAGCGCCACAAGGGCGGGCTAAGTTACCTAGCTTTACCAATATTCTTCAGCGGGTTCTGATTGAGAAGTAGGTAGGTATATCTATCTGGACTACTTACTTATCTCCCTAGCTTGAACTTGTCACACGTAAGATCGCGCTCGCGATCGCGACGCAATTGTTGCCTACACTAGGTAGATAATGACTTAGCTTTCTTTCAGGGTGCCTACTTGGTTTCTTAGCTCGCACGCATAACTCGCGCGTACTAGCTCAAGGATATCTCGGAAGTGAATGGCTGTGTACATACGCACTAAACTTTCATAATTTAGGCATCGAAGTTTCTCACTTAGACCCGTCAGTGCCGACGTCAATCAATGCCCTGGCGCCCCGAAGCTGCCGAAACTGCGGCTGTACGACCGTACGTGCGTACAGTAGGTACTTCGCCGACCTTGATTTGCTGACCAACCCGGCTCAATATATGCTGCATAGGTCGTATTCCCAAGGCTCGGGATAGCAGGTAATACGAATGTGTCTCTCATGTGCCCGAGCCTGTCCAAGATAATGGAACCGGCACGTGGACTCCGCAGTAGCAGCCATGGTACTCATGAACAACGTAGCATGCCAATTCCAGTAGTACGGTAGCTGCTTATCTACTACTATATGGAAGTCGGAATTGGCTGTCTGATTGGAAGAGGCTCCACCCCCACTCGGAGTCGTTGAATCGTCGTTGTTGCCCTGCATTCCCCTCATCCGCCCGCGAACGAGACCGAGGTGTGCGTATTCGAGTACCCCGAACCCATTGCTCCTTCGTTCGGATAATCGTCTTGTTTGTTTACTAGCGGCTGCGCGCATGATAGTGATGAGCTGAAGAATCCGCCCAAGGTACCCAGGCAAGCCATTGATGACAGTTCCAGAGACTCGGGCTCCTCCAGTACACACTATTGACGACCCACCGAACAATTCCCCGAATACTCGGAGGTTATAGTATATAGGCATACTATTGACAAGACCAGGTACCTACACCACATACACTGGACAGGTATATGACGGTGTACTTTTGCTGCCGTCTTTCTTTTTTTTTCCTATCGGCATCTATGAGGGAGAGAGGTGCCTCTGGCCTTCGGTCCTTTATCTGTAGGTAGATCGGTATGCCTACTTAGGCATGTATCTACTAAGTACAACATTATGACGATACTTGTATATAAAGTAATGAGAGAGTTTGGGGCGGTCATCGGATATCTCGTCTATCTAGTCGGAGACTCACCAATCCCTTGCGTCGTATTTTTGTCTCGTGACTTTGTAGACGATTGAGAGGCACCACTAGCTAAGTAATAGGTTTGCATGGGTGTAGAGGGATTTCAAACATGGGGTTCTAGATAGCTACCTAGTTCAGCTCATCCTGTCAAGCCGATCTTGATTGAAGCGAGTACTTAGTCTACTATTTGCAAGTCTAGACAGGCTTCGGGTGATGTCAATCATCATATGTAGACTCAAATGAGTTAGGTGCTGGGTAAATATCTCCATACTAGAGCGGATATCCCGGACCCAGCTCGTTGGTTACCTACCATCTCTTCTTTGTGTTGTCCGGGGTTAGGGTTGAGAGCTAGGAGCTACCTAGGAACACAACATTTGTGGCTTGCGAACTAGGTACTGTAAGTACCTAACCTACCTAACCTGGAACATGCTAGCTTGACTAGAGTGACGTGGCTGCTGACCGGGATCAGGCGAGATTGAGATCACTCCGCTTCCGGTAACCATCTTGTCGTGATGTCACCACTAAATGCCGATCGTTGCATGTAAGGGTCACAGGAATTTTTGAATGAATACCTCAGGTAGGTAGCACAAGTACTACGTACATACGACATGCTGCCTTCATTATTGCTCAATTTGGACATGGCTATGCATTCGAATATCATGCTCTACTTATATAAACTTAAGCATTCTGCAAGTTCGAAATGAGCTAATCTCAGCTGTGCTGTGGATAAGAGACCCTAAAAAGAAAATCTCTTAGCAGACTCTTCAAGTAGATTAGGTAGGTGCATTAGCCACGGCTCTGGCCACGACTAGCTGTAGTGTACCTGATTGGGACCTGCATGAATTATTTGTCCGGATGAGGGGCGCCACACCTGGGTGAACGGGATCTGTCATCGCGCCCTCATTGGCTGTGGCTGTAGGTGGTCTAACTGTTCTCGTCGCACCATACCTCATAGACCTCATAGCTCATAGGACCCTTTGACATGGCCTAAGCTGAAAGATGACCGGCGCGGGCAGGTGACCGACCAAAACCTAGGTAGGTGGTCTAGACGAGAATGACGAGCAGCAGCACAGCATTCATGCCGTCGAATAATAGCTTCACGTTGCTTGGTGCTTGTGTAGCATTGCATTCGGTCCCTTATCTGATGGACGCCATTCGCGAGCTATGCTGACACTCGCGATGATGACGAAAACCATCGGTTCATCTCAAAATCGAGTGTGCGCCCGCCGAGGGAGGAAAAAATTGATTGAATGACTGCATCTGTCTCATTTCCATCGTTTGCATCATTTCATTTCCTAAAACACATTTTTTTCACCCACGCACACGCACGACTGAATTCGACTTCCCGCTTTTGGCCCTTGCTGTGACGCTGCTAGGATCCGCGGAATATCGCAGAGCGGGTTCATCTCAAATCTAGGACTCGGACTGCGACATTTCACATTCGAGAAGCACCAACGTTGCACCCACAGCAAGACAGCGTGCTCTACAAGCGCTCTTGCAGTCTCAGTGTTCGAGACAGCGGCAAGTGTGCGCACGGAAAAGGTATTCTGTACATACGCATACACTGAAACAAACTGCTGGGCACAACGCGGACACCGACATTTTGCAACCTCAAGCAGGGCTCTTCCTTATCCAGTGGCTTGGAAACTGGGGACTAAGACCACGCTAGTAAATAGCGGGTTATTCGTCGCGAACAGCTAAACCAGCTTGGTTATAGCTGTTCCTGGTGGTGTATCAGCTTCACAGCAAACTAGGTAAATCTCTCATGGATATCGATGCTAGACCAATTCGTCGGATCTAAATCTAATGAGCCAAATTTCCCCCAGAAAGAAGAAAAAAAAGTCCGAAAGAGAGAGCGCAATATATAACCTTTACGGTTCAACTTTTGAGTCTCGATCTCAGCCACAACCTTTAGCAGAGCTGTCAGCCCTGGAATCTTCCCCTTTCTGATAAGCGCTGACGGCCCTTGCTAACCCCCCTGACCCCCAAATTGTGCATACCAACTCATCACCAATTACGGCGCTTCCGTCAGCCCTGTCTACGCAGCGCCATTGGCTGGTTTGGTCCTCACTACCTGACCCGTTCGAACTGGTACCTGCATCCGCCTGGCGGGTCGAGAGATCACTCCAATTGTTTCTATCTTGGGTTGCTTCGATCCTGACACGGCGGCAAACTGGTTGATGGCGCTCACGCCGACATCCTTCATATAAGTCGATATAAGTTAACTGTTGTCGACGAGTCCGAGCTTGGACTCCTTCATCTGATAATGGATCCAACTACGACGTTATTCACATTTATGCTGTGAGTCTTCTCAACACTTATCGGAATCCCCGTCGGTTTTAATGTTCTGTTTTGCATCTCAATTTAATTTTCATGCTTCCTTCGAACCCTACTGCTGTTGTTTTTAGCATTTCTTCTTCGTCTTTCATTGTCTGGTCGGCTGGGGGCAAGGGGCGCGCATGTTGCACGGTCCATTGTGAGATTAGCACTTCTGCAAATTAGCCCGTTTATGCTGGCTTCTTTTGCTTCTAGAAGAAGCAAGTTCTACAACACTGCGCCAAGGGAGCCACGTGAGTGTCTTGATATTACGAGTTCCGGACCCCTGTCTCCCAATTCTCTCTGAACCCTGGCCACGTAATAAGTATTTGTTGGAATGCTACGTATCCCTGTCCATTCGCGTGGCACTGTTTTCTAGTGTCCAGCAATTATCACCAAGTTGCTATCCCCCAGTTAAGAAGGTTTAGCTCTTCAGCCTTCTATTTTTGCTTTGTCTTCGGGGTACATACCTACGTCTTGTTTATGTACGTACACTCAGTGTACATGGGTTATTTCCAATCCTTGCTTTATCAGCCCTGGTTTTCTTTTACCGTACCAGACCTTTTACGAGCTGTCTGCCGATCTTTCCCGTGCTATTTATTAGACTACCCAGCACCCATCCCATCCAGCTGGCAAAGCCGAACAATTAAAAGCTGATTACTTCCCCAGACAAACAAGCCCTTCCGTTCTGTCGGTTCAATTACTTGGATCGTGGGATAACTTCAGCATACAACACAAAATGGAACGAGACGTTCGACGTGACCAAGGTGAATGGCGGGGATGCCACAACTTCGACAAGATCATCTGTGATGGTGACCAACCTACGAGTTCGGAACGACGCGGGGGACTAAAGATGGGCCAAAGGTACTATTACTATGTGAGTATGCACCATCACCTTAGTTACTCCCTCATCCTGCTCACAAGAGTGCAGTATGAAGTAGATGGTACAACAGAGACCTACAACCCTTCGCTGCCTACTACAACAGCTTGTCCTTTTCTTCCTGGCCAGACCGTCAACACCCTCGATGTGCCGTTAGAGCGTCGGACAAGACTAAAGAGTGCCTCTATGAATTCACTTCAACACAGACTACAAGACAATGGACCCGGCGGATAGATTCACAGCACCACGGNGCGCCCCCAGTCGCGGCCCACCGTCGAGAATTCCGTATTGCATCTGCATCCGCTATCTTCCCCAAGCGTGCTACACGCTCTGTTTCACCCGCTCCGAGTTGGACAGGCACTGCACGTCGGTTCTTAGGTTTCAAATCGCATACTCGAGAACGAGAGTCTGATCGTGGACGGATGTACGCCCTAAACGAGTCGGACGACGTATTTGTTGAAGAGCAAGACCCGTCTACTCTAAGTCGTAGTGCTACACCGTCTGGTAGCATACGATCACGGGATATGTCACCAGAGTCTTTGAGGAGGTTTCTGTCTGATGATCTACCACCCTCTTGTGCAACACCAGAGCCGGCGCCCAGCTTTTCTATCCCAGACGACATTGAGGAGGAGGCCGAAGATAACGATGATGACGATAACTTTGCAACGAATGTACCGTCAGAAAACAATGCGTTTACAAACTTATCGCCGCCTCCTTTCCAACGTGGGGGATTATCTGCGCCTCCAGCAAGCCACTCTAGAAGCGCTTCAGTCCTAACACCAATAGCCCCTCCGCCTCGATTCCCAATGAAGCTGGATATTCCGCGATCACATTCTACGGAGTCGGCGGCATCGTCCAGCATAGCGTCTGCTGCCTCTCATCATTCCAACGTCTCTCAAAGCTTGAGTCAGTTTTCTTTCTTTGATGACTCGGAGGATGAGGAAGATCTCGCCTCATACGAAGGGGATCGCACCTTGCTTGCAGACGCGAACCCGGAGACAGTTGGCAAGGATGCTCCGAAGCTCGAGTTGCGGACGCCCATAACCAGCTATAGTCTTCCTCAAGCCTCTACGGACATCAAAAAGGACATGAGTACGAACCATGCCTTGAACTCCCCAGCGGTTCTTGCTCGGAGTGACAATGACGCGCCTGTTGACGCAAACAATTTCTTCGGCCTTCCAAACGTGGACATTAGTCTTGACGATCTCGTCGGTGACGCGAACTGGATGAACGATGTTATTCGCGAAAAAGCGCTGTAGATGACATTCTTGACGCCTACATCCCACCTCCCACCATTATTCATCAGCTCTTTCACCCTACATCAACGAGATACCTGACATTCCCACCAGCGAAGATTTGCCTACGGTTTTTATATAGATTTTTGGCCGGGTTGTCCTCGCGGACATGCAAAGACCGGCCATTGGATATTCGGCATCTTTGGAGTTGAGCGTTTGAACATTTACACATTACACTATATCACTTTATTGCATGGTACTTGGGGCGGGCGTATAGGGTATTGAAACTACTNAAAAAAAAGCAGAGCAAGTCATGTTTCCCATTGGGAATTGGGTGCTCCGGAGACTATAGAAGCCCCGCAGGATCGAGGCAACGGCGTTGGGCTTGGCTCTGTCTCATGCGGATGGACAGGGCAAAGCATAATGAGCTCATAATAGCATATATGACCTGATGGGTCTCTTTTGTACAACTGATGTATGTAATCATAGATAGTACAGGTGCCGAAGGCGCCGGGCTAGGATGCCAGGAACGCGAACGTCCCAAATGATGGGTTGCGCGCATCTCAACGATGAGATAGGCACATCGGTTTGCTCCGCGCGAATCGGGGACAGCTTCCGCGTATACATAATACACGACAGTTTGCTCGTCTCAATATCTACTTTGACTCCTATTAATGCGTGACGCCGAATTGTGAAATGTTGCATAAAGATCAGTTACTCGCTCCTCCGTATTTACCAGACCTAAATATAACCTTAAATCCTGTTTTCGTATTTCCGCCTGCTGGAGTCGGCTCGTCCNGGGGGGACAAGTCCACTCACTAAAAAAGGCTTAGTAACTCCGTTCGGGCAGGTCGAGTTACCTAGTTGGTTACTAACTACCGTATAATACAAGTGCGGTATATCCTCATATCGATTCCCCTTTCAGTCCATCTTCCCCCGAATGGAAGCATTGACGGGCTACCCACGTAAGTATGACGGTGTGTGTGTGTGTGATGCTTAGTGCGAGAAAGTCTGAAACAACCTCGGGCGCGAAGAACTTCATTCCATGGCGTCCGGCGTGTCGCGCGTAAGCTGATCTCACTGCCTATTGGTCCTTTGACAATATACACTACGCATGGGGCTAATGGTTTAGCCTAGGCTAGGTCYTTTTTTTTTCCTGACCTCAGCCTTCTCGTCAGCTTCCCATTCCTGCTTGCTTACTGGTCGCGGTCTTGATATGAACTTTTTGAGCCTGGTAGGTCCTACCTAGCACGTAGCTAGGTAGGCAGGTGGGAATATCATGGAAATGGGTAGGTATTCCGTGATTAGTACTTCCCGACCAAGCTGAACGTATGTTGATAGGTAATGGGTTACCCAGGTTAATAAGCTGAGTGGTGTCAGTGTAGTTAGTTACCAACATAGTGTTATATCAATGATCTGATATAGATACATAGATTTATACGCTATGTAGATGCTCAACCCCTAATTATCCCATCTTGTTTCGCGCGTGGAATTTCCCAACATGACAGACTGGCATCACCCTTGTAAGTGAATAGGACGAAGATAAAGATAGGTTTCAGATGCAACTCTTAGATAGCTGTCACATTACCTACTTCACTCATCACATCACGCTCCCCCATGTCTCTAGATTACAGGAGACTGCTTAGGTAGAGCTAAAGAGGACAACAGGAAATTCCCAGACGAGCCAGGAGCATGAAAGAGAATCACCATTTCGTCTAAGGACCAATGCAGAGATGCAGGAAAACAAAGAACTTAGCTACCTGCAATCTCACTTATACCTTATCTCGACCCTCCTTTCATGCCAAGGCCAAAAGGTCCTGTGTAGATAGGGCTACGTTATAGTTGAACATAAACAAATCTTAGGGGGCGCCCATATTACCTCTATTATCATGTTTCTTGGGTCAAATCCAGCATCCAAATGGAGAGCCATGAATTTGATATAAAGGGTGCCTAAAGAAATATCTATGGGATTAAACGCGGACGTGTCGTGCATCGTCACCTATTAATCTACCGATTAGTTTCGCTCCGTATTGTAAGTTAACGTAGCAAGGCATCAAAGGGCAAAAACTTTTCGTCATCATATATGAACATACGTCCTCAAATTCAGAATGCTGGCCTGCTAATGCACATGGTATCAAACGTCTCTCGTGTCTGCCTACTCCTAATCTATGCTTTCTCGTCTCGTTTCAGTCAGTACCAGCTCATCACCCATTATAGCCTGCCCCACAAGAAGAAAAATGCCCATCATTGTAGTAACACATTCGTAGACTGCCTGCTGGCCAAACATCATCGTATATGAACAGTAGAGGCCGTAACATCTCTCATCAAAATAACATGGCGAGCCTCTCGCAATCTAGGACGCTCGCCGAAAACGTGGGCCTTTTGTTGAACTAGCAATGCATTATATGTGTAGCGAGTCCAGATTCAGGGAATACAGAGCGTGTCCTGTGATTCCAATCATTCACGGCATCCGCCGTTGGCCTAACTCGTGAGTATAGGATACTTTATCAGTCTCAAAAGTGAGATGTACCTTTGAGAAGCAAAGGCTAGACGAGGATCTAGGCCTAGACTGCCTAATCACTACCCTCAGAGCTTCCCGAAGACGATTCTGAAAGCTCAAACATCGCCTCCATCGCCGATATCTCCTGCGAAGTCAAGGCACCGAAACCTTGCCCCTCTAAGGAAACCAATTCTGTAGGTAGTGGTGGGAGAGGTATATCTTCGATAGATCGCAGGGATATTTCGACGTCGAGGCCGACGTCTCCCCTTTCATCCTCATTAATTGAATTTTCTAGCCATTTAGGGCACAGTCCAACAACCGCACGATCCCAGCTAACCGAGAAATGAGGCATGTCGACTTCCTAGGTAATGGGCGTTAAGAACGGACTTAGCCGGAGATCGTCTGCACTGGGTCGCAGATTGTGGTCGATCTCAAAGGTCCTGTTCAAGAACTCCACTGCCTCAGCACTGGCGTTTTCGGGTATCGTGGGCGTGGCTCTGCCACCGCCGATTTTGAAGATGGCCTGCAACTGGCTGCAATCGGGGAAAGGATGCTGGCCTGTCATCATCTCGACAACTAAACACCCTAGCGACCAGATATCTGCCTTGCGTGTGTAGGATGTTTGCTTCACCACTTCTGGTGCCATCCAGAATACAGACCCTTGGAGAGATGGCCGATTCTTGTTATTATTGGCACCATTAAGGAGGTTCGAGGCTTCGAGTTTCTTGCTGATTCCGAAATCCGAGATTTTAATTGTACCTTTATTGTCCACCAGAATATTGGCACCCTTGATATCGCGATGGATAATGTCTCGATTGTGTAGATATGACAATCCTTCGAGAATTTGCCTGACGAAACTGCGCACTAGAGGCTCGGGCAGAGCGCCGTATGAGTTGAGCATAGTTTGAACCGATCCACCGGGAACGTATTCGAGAAAAATGTTCAAGTATTCGTTGGATGACCCGCAGCCCAGGTATTGGACGATATTTGGGTGTCGAAGATCTCGCAGGAGGCCGATCTCACGCTTTAGGGCCTCAATCATGCTCTTCTTACGAGCATCAGTCTGGCTATTAGCGCCCGGCGAAGGGGCTTCTACCTGTTTGACGGCAAGAAGTTCCCCAGTCACAGCATGAAGGGCCAGATATACGCTGCCGAACGAGCCTTGGCCAATCAAGGCACCCTTCATCCATTTGTTGTCATCCCAGGATTCACCAGCGAGGAAGCTCGCAAGCTCTTCGTCTGCATCTTCTCCATCCTCACTCAAGGCCTGCGTTAGATCCTTCAAAGACTCCGAGCCCTGTGTGCTGGTCTCATCATAATAACTGTGTCGAATAAGGTTGCCTTCTGGATCCGTTATACTAACGGGGTTAGTATCGGATGCACTATCCGCGAATGAGACGTAGGATTTCCGATTTGGCTCGATGGGAGATTCTTCCTGTAGTGTGTCAAGGACTGACGAAGACACGGAATCCCTGTAGGCATGCGGCAGACGCCCTTGAGCTTCGCGTGCCTTAACCTTTGCAAGATGCCCATTGCTGAGCCAGCTGTCGGCTATGGTCGGGATAGGTGGGGCATCTTGTATGCTCGAGGCATAGCTGAAATTGCTAGCGACACTAAGTCGGCTGTTAACTTTGCTTAATCTAGTGGATCTTCGCATAGACAACCGAGCAGTTCGATCAATATCCTCCCTTGGGTGATCAGGGAAATACGAGGTAAGATCTGATGTAATTAATTCACTCGGTGGCCTCAGTCCACCAAATTGTCTGAGGAGACCTTTACGCCGAGGGACGGCCTTGGTCGGACTTGGAGCCGGACGCTCCAAATCTCTAGCGGCATTATGCAAATTCCTCTCACGGTCCTGAACCGAGATGGGTGAAAGAGGTTGCTGGAGCCCCTCGCTCCAGCTCTCACCTAGTAGCTTCTGCACCTTTAGTTGGCTCCTCTTGTCAACATTCTCGAGCGCCCGAGCGTGCTTTTGCTGGGCCTCTTCCATGCCGATTGCTGCAGCTCGCAGCAACTCGGATTCCCCGGGTTCTCCAGATGGGACTTTTCGAAGAATCAACCTATTTCTTTCGGGGCGTGTTTGATCGTTGATAATGCGCCACAGCTCGGTATCACCAAGGCGACGACATTGTCTAGGATCCGGGTCGACACCGGCTAATACCCAAAAGCAAAAGTTACGATCGTGATCCTCTCGGAGAGCGAACTTCCGTAGAGTTACCCGCATAACTTCTTCACAGGTGTTGCAGCCGGCAACTTTAACTACCTTTGTAATGCCTCCTGTGGAGATAACCCGGATGAAATCTTGGTCCTGTGGTAACGCAGCCATCAGCGAACCATCCTGACTAGAATTATTTCGCGTATGGGTCATTACCAATCGACTAGACGCAAGCGTCTCCGGGGGAGAAGTGGGGCCTCTCGCAACAGGAGCTGTATTACTCATATACGGCTGGCTCTGAGGGTACCGGATCTGCCTCGAGGGTCGAATGTCGGCCGAGTGCAGTGGAGAGTTGGGTCTTGAAGCCGGTCTTGCTACCTCAATGGCTGGATTGGTCGGAAGACTGGACGCGTCTATCTTCCGGGAATACCTCTTAGGCATGGAACGATTGACTAGGTTAAGAGGACGTGGTGAGGCAGATGGGGGTGTGTATTGGTTATCGAGCAAAGCAAAAGAATCCTAACCAGCCAACCTGTCAGAACCCTGAATGCGCTATTAGCTAAATTGAATAGGGAGACTTACCCGATTGCGCTTTTTCTGATTCGCGTATGCTTTTGTCCGCAGTTTCTTAATACCAAGGAACAGTCGCACCCGATCGCCGACTTTATCGATGCCCATTTCCTTGAGGACGTCCTTGTCCATCTCTAGCAGGTTCTCGCCATTGATGTTATTTTTCCGAAACAGCTTCTCGTACTCGCCGCATTTGACACTCCTTAGATATTCGCAGACTTGGTCCTCGGTCCAGTTCTTAACAGCATCGGGGCCATCGATATCTGAGAATTCGGATTCGGTCGGGCTGGCAAAGGGCTGACCAGACGTAGGCATCGCAAGGGCTCTCCTTGGGTGCGACATGTTGGAGGAGGTTGTGTTCCCCACGAGGGTCGAAGCACTCGACAACGAGGCCGGAAAGGACGACTTCGAAGCAAGCATCGCCATTTTGGTGACACAATGAAAGAGAAGGGAACCCTGTGGCCGAGTTGGTATCAGAGGCCTGGTATTGTTCTCTTTCTCTCCTCTCCCGGCGACTTTGACCACCTCCTTTGAGGGTCGTGTTGGGTTGGACAAAGCAGACGGCTGTCGTCAACCAGGCGGGTTCGCGGTGGTTCAAAATTACAAGCTGGCCATGTGATAAATGGGTCGATTTAGCCCCCGACTACTTGCGAGGAACTGCTCTGGTGGTTTCAGATGTGGATGTGCCGCGTGGGCTAAGTGGATTGATTTAGATAGTGTTCAAGGACTCCAGGTACATAGAACGGGAAATCATGTAAGACCCTTCGCGTTGATAAATTCCTTCGTACCTCTGTAGATTGAATCCTGTAGAGCAGTGGACAAGAGAAAAGAAACGGCAAAAGGGGAAAAATTACAACAAAGACGACGCGGGAAAGGGATCTACCAACGTGTTTCGCAGTGAATGAAGAGGAGTGGTTCAAGAGGGAATGGTGGGGAGATGTAGTCTAGATACCCAGTATTCACAGGTACTACATAGGTAGGAGGAGCAGTCCGGAAATAGGAGTAGACAGGGTACCTGCAATGTACCTACCTCTTTCTCGGTGGTTTGGTTTAATTGTCTAGGTGCCTCGAAGCGTTACTACAGTAGTTACCTCACTGGGGGCGGGCCAACCTGGAGCGCTGGGGGCACTGTTGTATGCTGCAAATACTTACTGTAAGGGTACCTACTTACTACTTGAGCCAGCAGGTCCCTTATAAGCCTCATAGTGTATTTTGCGCATACAAAGTAAGGGAATCCAGCCCGCTTAGTGTACAATAGGTACCGTACACACAATACAGGCTCTTAGGGCCGACTTTCCAGGGTCGTCCTCGCCGTGCCAAGCGCTGAGCCGTCTCTATTCTTGTACCATCGTGTGATTTGATTGGCTCATGACACCCCGGTCTCAAGGATTGCGGCGGCGGCACCTGTGGTGGTAAAGTGAAACTCCAGTCAAGCAGGGATTGTACCCACTCTGTGATGGACGGTAGGACAGCACGACACAACTTGAAGCTACCGTTGCAAACATTTTGCCAGCAAAGGAAAAGCCAGCAGCAAAGCTGAGGTTGAGGGCTGTGGGGTCTAACACTAGGCGATCCGATAGGTATTGAGTGAATGACAGAATTCCAGTAACAATAAAAATAATAATGACGAGAAATACTTACAAATGTCGATGGGCTTTGTTTACTTACAGTATCCGATCGATCTGCCTCGCACACTACCTAGTCTAGTGCGTACCTCCTCCCTAGCTGGACCTATTCATCAAACACGGCATCTATTCTGTTGAGCACCTGGGCAGTTTGATTCACCCACCGCTCCGATCGCAATTACCGTCGCATTATCCAACGCGGAGCTGTGTGACAACATCATACAGTATCGTGCATCTCTTCGGGAATGATTGCTCTGTTTCTCGCTGATGCGTACCTCAGGGAGCACGTATGGTCTACTTACAGCTGTACATATGCACAAGTTATCACTCACTCCCCTCTGTCAGCCGGACTTTATCTACCCCGTCTCTTCTATCTATAAGCAAGCACTCAGGCTGGCAGGTAGGCAGATGTTGCTTGCACGAGGGTGTGCCTTGGTTGGTACTACCTAGGTATGTCTACAGCAGTACACAGGTAGTTGAATCCTTTTGCTGCCTACGGTAGGTACTACGTGATGCACGTTATAGTAGTGGACGTATAGCATTGTAGCAAATCTGCTAGCATCTAGGCACCCCTGACCTTATTGTTGGATTTCATCTACGTATGTTGTCGCCCCTAGCAATAAAACTGCCCTGAACGGTTAGAGGACTAAGTTACCATGCCTCCCATTGGGTCGCAAGAATGGATGCGGCATGGCATCTGCTCGTATTTTTGGCAAAATGCATACCCTCCTACCTAGGTAGCTATCTTCTTTTATCTCTCGATTATACATACACGCTACGGAGGATATTTGATAGGATCAGAATGCCATTTTCTCCTACCACTCATGGATACCCGACCATAACTCGGGCTAGATTCGAAGGAGCGCCATGACATATGATCGACAACCGCCCGTGAAAACAGGTAGGGCCTGCCTGTAGGCGATCCTAGGTGGTACGCATAAGGAGACGATCTGTATGTATGCGTAGACGATGGTTTGGGGGTTAAGGCGCGCGCTGGTTCTGGGCGAGGCAGCACCTCCATTATCTACAGAAATGACCACACGCCTCAGGTTGATTGGCCCCTGTCCCATGGCGCCTCTTCATGCAGCGAGCAGACAGCGAGTGATCCCGGTAGGGACCCGCCCGCCCAGGGGTTGAGCCGGCAGGGGTACCACGCACATCGCCAACGTGAAACTCGCTGCGTTTCGGCCAGCGCTCACACACAAGACCTGGCGGTCTGACCTGTCACCCGATTAGAACATTCGAACCCGCTCAGTACATACAGTACCTCATCCCAGCTCATCCCTCGTGTCGGTAAAACAGTCACAATCGACCGTTTTGGTGCTCGTGGACACTAAACACTGCCGTTGCCGCGCCCAAAGCGAAAGCTACCCGGGCAACTAGGTAACTGCCTGCCTGATCGTCATTCGTCATAGGTCATAGGTCATAAGTAATAGGAGGGCGCACATCAGTGCGTCCATCGAATCCCGGTAATTCCAAGCAAACATTGTTCCTCATGAACCGGTATGTATGCGCATGTACCTTTGTGTGAACTTTTGTCTTGTTGCCGGATGTGCGC
>JAPUUL010000070.1:0-31998 GCA_029590625.1 Lasiodiplodia mahajangana
CTTGAGATAGGCTGGGCACCCGGTCTTCTTGCTGTGGCCCCATTCATGATCTTTGAGCTCGCGCTTGGCAATTAGCTCGTATGGGGCCGCGAGGGCGCCGCTCAGGAGGAGCGGTATAAAAGCTGTGTACCGCATGTTGAGCGTGGTTGAACAGGAAGGAATGAGCACTGGCGCGGATTTTGTGCTGGAGATCTAGATTATATGTGCTTGCTAGTTTAGACAAGACCAAACGTGTCAGAGATGGAATGAACAACAGCCTTATAGTGTTCGGTTGAGAGACCAAATATCAGCCGTCAGGAAAACGATGTCCTACGACAGCCCTACGTGGAATAGTTCATCCTCATCATCGGGTCCGAAGCGCATCAGCCGTTGCTGGGCGTCAGTCTGACCGGAGGCGTCGGGAAATTCAATAGTCTTAGGCGGGGAGATTTGGTTGTCTTACTTGAAGCGACATGTACCTACAATCGTTTCCTATCACGTCCATCCAATGTGATGCTTCATGTTGGGCAAGGATTATGGTCGGAAACCTGCTCGCAAACAAGCAGGTAGCCATACCAGAGGCCAGACTTATCCACCCAGGTAACGGCATCTGCTCATCCTCGAATCGCCAATCGTCATACGTTTGCCGTGATCATGTTTGTCGGGTCCGAAGTCGAGCTGCATGCATGTCTTAGCTAATATTGCGGGGAGTTGCGCTGGCAGATGGGGATCGTCAGCCTCAAGGCTTAGCGGACATTAGACGGTAGGTAGGTATCCGAGCGGTGAAGTCTTACGGAACGGAGGCACTTATTGGCCCTAGCTGAATTGCAACGCCCTCCGGACTTTCCCCGGCCTGGGCCAGCGCATTACCCCTCATAAGCATCTGTTGCTGACATCAGAGGCTCGTGATACAGATTTTAGTTGTTTTCTTTCTATTTCTCCCCGAAGATAGAGCTCTAGTTTGTGTGTTTTCCTAGCTCTATTTTTGTCTCAATTGTAAGATACTCTAACGGCGCGGTCCAACATAATACCTTTCACCATGGAAACGGCGCATTGAGCTAAGACATTACTGGGCTTGGGCACACATTTCGATGATTCAGTCCAGCTTCGTATAGTATAGCTCTCGTTCACAATACCGATATACGTATCCTCTTATGACGTAATCCGTCACGCACCGGGTTAACACACTCAACACAAGGAATGTGGATGTTTGCTTGAAGCTACTCTTAATCTAGCTATGTTATTAGCATTGCTAGCTACGAAGGAATTGCTGGCGAGAAAATATTGAAGAGACTTAGATACCGACATAGGCGTATTAGATAACTCTAGGACTTGAACGACGGCTCAAATTAGATGCTAGGCCTAGTATTTCAAATTTCAGAACGGACAGTCATAGAACCCCATATTACGGCCGACGGACCTGACTTGTTGGGGACGAGCATGGTCTGTAAGGATCTAGCATATACACGAATTTAGTTTGTTTGTTCTATTTGGGTAGTTAGTGATGAGAATCGCTTTGTGGAATTCACCTTAGCAGCGCAGCAGTCTCTGTTCTAGACTATCGGCAATAGACAAGAGTTTGACCATAACTACTTATTCACAATGCTAAAACAGGACGTGTGTATCAACATATCGCGGTATCCAAACACTTTCACATAGGACTCCTAGATTCAACAACGGCTGAAAAATACAGCAGTCTTAGCATACAAGGGGAGAGGGTAGGATTTAATTCAATACACACTACAATGCAAGGCGACAAATAAGCCCCCGAGTCCCCACAGGGCTGATGACCCGTCGTGTCTCAGCATTCCATGAGCATTTCTTGCATATGAATCAATAGGAGCTATTTGAGCTTAGACTTGTGTCTCAATTGGTTAAATCTCGCTTATATTTTTCTGTTTTGTCTAGGATACACCATCTCTTTCGTAAGAACCCTTGATACTCTCCTTAAAGTGTGAGGTACCTATGCTAGGTGGTGCATCTAGATGATTCGCTCCATGTCGTGCGTCAATCTTCGGCGTTGACGTCGACATCAACACCAATCGCTGCCATCTTATAGATGGCCTAACCAGACCCAGCGTGCCTCGTCCCACTCTTCATCGAGAAGCTAGAACTCATCATGGACCCTAAGGACATCTATCTACCTTCACGTACGAAATATTGTACAGTGTAAGCATCAATATTCCTGCGATTCATAAACCCTCTGCGTCCCTCCCTCATGCATTAAAATGCTTTGCCTGCTTGGTAGCCGCAGTGTTGTTGCCAGAGCCCGTGGCACCCGCAATCTGGAAAGCAATGTTACCTCCAAAGGGGCCAGCGTTGTTGTTATTGGCAACCTTCAACAGACAGAAGTTACTCTGCCCACTGGTCGAATCACTTCCGGTGCAGGTGATACCAGAGGGGATCTTCACAGAGAAGTTCTACCATATCCAGTCAGTCAATTGTCGCGATGGTTAGGTACTGCACGAGGAACATTTCACTTACCGCGTCGGCGCCAACATTGGTTGCCCGCTTCTGAATCCCGATAGCCCGTAGAGCACGCTGCACGACATTACCGCGGTTGCCTACCATGTCTGATGTGGCAGTGAGTGCAATGCCGTTCTTGTACTGGCCCGTACCTGTCGGGTCGATCACGGCAAACAAGTTTCCACGCTTGTCGTTCGCTGTACCATCACTAGTGACGATGCGCCAAACACCGTTGATAGTGCCAGTTCCGTCGCCAGAGACTTGAGGCAAGACGTTACCGGATAGAGCCATGGTGTCCGCCAAGTCGGAGACCTTGAGGTTTCCGCTGTCAGTGGTCTTGCCAAGACCATTTCGGGTCGGGTCGTTGGCGTTGCCCCCGAAGACCGTGGTGTCTTGCTCCGTGTCGTCGTTTTTGCCAAATCTAGGCACGACGGCACCCTTGATGCCGAGTGCGGTACCATTGCCGCCTTGGTCACCTCTAGATACATGAAAGTCAGCAATACAGCAACGGGAAATCGGAATGTGTGTTCCTTACGTGACCGATTGTATGTTGCCATGAGCGCATACCAGGTTGGCAGCGGAAAGAGCGAGGACGATGATGGACGTGGCGTACATATTGACGAAGATTGAAGTCGCAAGGCAACGAAAGAGGGTAAATAAATATAAAGTTGGGCCGGCAGATTGTGACGAAGAGAACGAGATAGACAGACCGAACCAGTCGGCAGCTTAGAACCAAGAAAGGAATGAAGCGAAGCGAGGACGATTACGATTGCCAATGCTGTTGGTGTGACGATCTCTGCCTAGGATGTCCATCATGAGGGCCAAAGTCGATATTTATATATATCTGCACTCGTGGTACCAGCAATGTTCACGATATCAGACCCGTTTCGGTGTCAACTGCACAAGCGCACGATGCCTAGGGTCGCTCCCTCGCTTTGCGCAGTCTCTTCCTGGCAAAACGGCCACCATCCCGCTTTGGTCTGGGGGGGGGGGGGGGGGGGGTAAAACAGCCCCTGTCGGGTTGTGGTCGCTTGGGAACCTAAGCTAAACCAGTAGAAACCGAAGATCGTCGAGGATTCTCCCGGATCTGCAACCTGCCAAGATCCTCACCAACGCCTCACCAGGGTTCGCGTACTCTATTGTAACCTTCCAGTCTAAGTCTAACAAAGAAGGTGGTTTATATCTACGCATTGCTGGCACATATTATCAGTTTACCTCTAGATACGCTTCAAAGATCTCAACTTAATCCCAAGAACCCAAGGATCTAGGTCCGCCAAGATTTTTAGGGCCAAGTGGTCTAGGCATACGTAGATTCGACTCCAAAAAGCGCTGATGGGTTCGGCCTCCAGGTACAGGTCTATAGGGAGTTCTGTAAAACCTACGTGTTTGGTGCGGTGACTCACGCATTGAAGCGCTGCGTAGCCTGCTTCTCAGGCGCCTATAATAAAGCGAGCGCATGTCGTAGCGCAGCGGCACTCGAAACAACGCCACAACAATGGTGCCGCGGGGTCGCGATACAGAGGCCACGAAATGCACCCCAGAGAGCCCAGCGTTGGCATTCGGCAGGGATCTGCAAACTCGCCCACGTTTGAACCCAGGTTTCGCGTATACCAATTGCCCTCGATGCATAAGATACGCTCTGCGTTGTGCTTCAAGCAAGACGCTCGCTGGTGCGAATGCGACATGGTCATTCTTCGTATTTAGTAACTGTAACTGAAATGTTCGGATAATTTTCAAACTCACCACGCTGCCAAGCCATAGACCGCTAACTCGCGTGAACCTCGGGCTTCAGCTGTCGCTAGCTATACCGGGCACGTCTATTAAACGCCAGGATTATTAGGCGAATAGAACAGAACGGCCACAATAAAATGATTGCATGATGTGCCCGAGTAGAATGCTGGATATGATTGGTACACATACAACTCGTTCTGCATTCCAGGGCCAGGGTGGTGCACGACGATTGGAGACAAAAACCCCGTCGACATGCTGCGGCCNGACCCCTGTGCACATCCCTAGACTAAGTGTCAATCAAAAAGGCTTATGTTCCTAGCTTAACCCGCGATCGACTTGGCTCCAATGCGGAATTTTCCTATGAAATAACGCTATCGCATAGTTACTATAGATGAATAGCATACTTCACCTCTGAGAGCGAACTTATTGGATTATCAACACAATGATCGATGGTTGTTCTAGCGTTGCAGTAGGACTAAAAATAAAGAGGCGGAATTTATCCCCCAGCTACAATCCAAGCGCTGGCACGTTATGCAGGCTGCGGTTCAGTGTGGCGTCTCAGAGCCAGGGGTGTAGTCAGCAGACATACACTTCAGTGTCATATAGCCATATCTCAATCAATCTAATGTTTTGGTAAAGTATGCTCAATGGCCCTTTTACCTTACTAATTGAGTAATAGCCTAGATACTTGATATGTTCAAGCGACACCCGGTGCCAAGAAACATGGCCAACCTGACCTGTTAGGTAGGCCCTGTTAAGAGACAAAGCTGTATCACCTAGAGAAAAGTCTAGAACGACATCTACAGAGTTCATAGATTTATCATGCCATATCATGTGCGTTAATACTATTGTGGTTTGCGAAAATTGGCGGAAACATAGATGAATGATCAAGAGAATCCGCCCCTGTGCCTTCAATTACCCATTACTATGCTTGATATCCCCGTAGAAGCTCCGGCGCATAGTTAGAAGATCCTCCTTCACGAGCTGACCATTCGCCCAAGAGCCATTGATTATATGAAACGCAACAGCTTAGTAAAGACAAGAGACCATTGCTTACCCAGCCTATGAAACTTCGCGAACGCTATAGAGCATCGTTCAATGTTTCATCCCTTAAGTCAAGCGATGAGACAAGCTTCGAGCATCCAGTTCGACCAGCTCGCTAGAATTGTTGGTGCCTGATTCTCGAACCAAGGAGGGTGCTGAAGGTCCTGCTCGCGGCGTGGCGCCGAGGTTAGAAGGAGCTTCTAACTCTGCCTTCCTCTTCACATAGACACCAATTCGACGCGGAACTCCGGGCGCTCCCTGAAGTTCTGGTTTGAGTACACCGACACCACATGTATCATGCTCCTCCCCTGGTGAACCCTCAAGCTCCGCGCGTATCGCCAAAGCATCCAGCTCTGCCTTTCTAAAAGATTCACGTTTGCCCTCGCAATCAATATTTTGTTCTTCCTTGGCTGGCTCTCTCTCATGCTTCAATTTGCCTAGTCGTTTCCTCCGGTACCGCAGGAAGAATAAGAAGCCCAGACAAACAAGCAAGACAACCCCAACGGAAACACCCACACCAACACCCACCTGCAGGCTTGTCGAACTTCTAGCATCGCCTTCGTCTTTGCTAGAGTTATTTATACCTTCCGTAGGGGCGATAGTAGTCAAGCTACTGCTTGACAACGAGCTACCAAGTAAGCGAGGGGATATGAGAACAATTGCCTTCACGCTCGCCCCAACAAGTGGAGGGCCTGTCCGGGTTGTGACTCCAAAGCCGGAGGCCACCGATTGGAGCAAATCTGTCTGGTTTGGAGCAAATACAATCGAGGACGTCCCAAAACCAACTGTCCCTTCCGTAAATGATCCCCAACAGTAATCTGTGGCGAATTTCACGTTTGAGGCGTAATAAAAGCCACTGCCCCACAAGCATTAACTATCGCAAATGACAGTGTTAGAGGTTCAGCCCACCTATAGCAACAATACAGAGTAGCTATTGACTCTTCAGTTGCGAGTGTTGCGGCGGCTGTCATGCCTAATGGACAGACGAAGCCGGGTGAATACGTGGACACTGGGTATGTGTAAGTACCGGGAGGGTCCTTGTATGTCGAAATAACGACATTTGGGTAACAATTTTCCTCGGCCATTTCTGCGCTAACATACGCATCGCAACTTATCTCGTAACAAGTGTGAATAGCGAGGCCAGAGCATTCCGATGCTGGTGTGAAGGTTGTGGTGAGCGGTGGAAGTAGAAAGTTCAAACCTCTATCTGCCATGTCGCTAAAGTTGTCCCTATCCGCTCATGGAACAAGGTTTCTTGAATTTTAATCATATGGTTAAAGAGCCGCTTGCCTGAAGAATAGGAAAAGAAGGAAGGGTACCTAGGTATAATCTTGAATTTGTGGCCTGGAAATTGGCAAGCAATTCGGCAATAGCTATTGGGATATACAAGCCACGTCAGCCAAATTATAGGCGGCATCAAAATAACGGATATACGCATCCATAGTGATCCATATCCCCAAATCTACATTTGAAATTGCAATGCAACTATAGTTGCCCTATTTAAGGAAGAGAGAGGTGAAATGATAGGTCATACTACTCAGCCCTCATAAATGCAATAGTACAGTATACCAAGTTTCACATCGCTCGCCTCTCAATACCCGATAGAGATACTCGTCTCCTCATAATGAGACTCGGGGGCTTGATATGGATGCCTCCACCTGAGTTATATTCTCACTTGGTATTTTTACAACGAAAAGTAGTTAAACACGTATATTAAGGGGAGACTGAGCCTTTAACCAAAGGCCTAGCGGCACGCTATACGATCCGGCCACTTGCAACCGGGACTTAGGTTAGCTACCTTAAGCATAGAAACATCAAACGAAAAGCACAACCCAAACGCAATCCTCTTTTCCAATTTCTCGCTCTATAGGCTCCTTCCGTTTAAAACAGAGCGCCTTTGCGCTGAGCAAGGCCGACCACTGCCAATAAGCCCAAGAGATGGTGGGTAGATTGAAACTATCCGGTCCTGTCGAATTGATTGATTGACCGAAGTCGTTAACGTTCTAGCCGCGTCAAACCCACAGCGCAAGAACACTTTAATGAGGGGAGCGGTTGCAATACCTACATCAAACTGCCCTGACCCCCAACCCCCAACTAAATAGCCCCAAGTGACGCCACTAAGCGATAGGGGCATGCTAAATAATGCAGGGGATGGTGCAGGTATGTAAATTTCGTGGACTTGGCAGGGGTTAGGGGTGGTTGGGGTCCAAAAAAGAATCCGGTAGTTATTAAACAGCATGGCAGCTAACTGCTTATTACCAGTAACACAAAGGACCAAATAGTCCTTAATGCAAAAGCAATATTGAAATTAATAGTAAAGTACCATATATTAATACCACTATTCCGCTAACTATATAATAATGGTTTAATCCTTATCAAGACGTCAAGTGCCTTGCCCTTTCCTTGCACCCAGTTATATATACACAATAAAGTCGGTGATAGTTACACAGTTATTTATTCCGCTAACTATATATTCTGCATGGATGCGTTAAGCTTTATTCTAATGACTACTTTAACTATGTGCAGCTGGCTTATGAACAGAGCCATTCTTCCAATACATAGTAGTCAATCAACGAACGACGAGTCCCTAGCACTAAACCAGGGGAGAAAGCCTATACATCTTATTACTCAAATAGACATAGACATTGTGACATATCTCCGGCATTGAGATGCTTAACAGGAAACGTAACCAACCAGATAATTATAGATAAGCAGGCTTGCGTGCAGGAATGTCAACATAGAATTGAGTAATGCCTAGATAAGAGCTACCTAGTTTAGTCTTACGTTCTCTAATGAAGAAATATGCGACATGCAGTAGTGGAGTAACCTCCGGCCTTATTCACATCACCTCAGAGGTAAGCAGCATGCTCGGGCCCCTACAGGGCCCCTATAAAAGGGCTCTTCGCGGCAGGTTCGACGTGACTTAGGTTTCCCCTCGTTAGCTCACCTTTCCACCTCCTACGAAAGGGGTGGTTTTTGATGGTGGTCAGAGGTTTTTTAACTTACCTACTATGCCTCGGGCTTAGTTACAGTGGGCGGCCTTTCCGCTACGCTCCGAAGGCGCATTGTTCTAAGTCTGAAGGGCGGGAGAGGTCTATAGGGCGGACGGAAGGAGAGGAGGACTACGTTTTGGGTTGTGCTTTATTTGATTATCTTTAGTCTGGACGGTTGGTCGAAAATCCTGGTTGAGGCCCTCGGCTCGAATAGCGCGCCGCCAAGTCTTTGGTTAAGGCTCAAGCTCCCCCCAATATACTGCGTTCAAACCACTCCTTGCCGCTGCTGCAAATCGCCTACAGTGAATAGATGCTTGATATCCCGCGAAATCTCCGTAGGGTAGTTAGCAAATTCCCCTTTACAAGCCAGCCATCATCCTAACTTTTAATAATATGAAACGCGACAGCTCGATAGACAAGATACCGGCTCATCCTATAAAGCTTCGCGAACGCAATGGAGTATCGTTCAATATTTCATCCCTTGGATCAAAGCAAAAAGAGAACCTTCGAGCCCCCAATCCGGCCAGCTCGCTAGTGCTGTTGGTGTCCGGTTCGTCTTGAACTGAGTTATGCGCCGAAGAACCCGCCCGTGGTATGGCAATGGATTCAAAAGAAGCCTCTAGCTCTGTCTTCCTCCTCACATAAACACCAAGTTGACCAGGCGTGCCATGAAGCTCTGGCTTGGGTATACCGACACCAACCATTTCACGCTCGTCTCCTGGCGAACCCTCAATCTCCGCACGTATTGCTAAAGCATCCAGCTCTGGCTTCAGGAACGGTCCTCGGTGTCCCGGACTTCCCTCAAGCTCCGGTTTACCGCTGTACTCGTTTATCCGTTTCTCTTCGGCTGGTATACCGCCATTCTGTAACGGGCCTAGTCGCTTCCTCCGGTACCGTTTGAGAAATAAGAAGCCGAGACAAATAAGCAAGATAGGCCCAATAGAAACACCGACACCAACACCGACTTGGAAGCTTATCGGACTTCCAGCATCATCTTCATCTTCACTCATATTATTTACGCCCTTCGATGAGCTTTCTGAGGCCTGTGACATACTTGAGACCATAGTAGTCAAACTACTGACTAATGAAGAGGGGAGTGATGATCGTGGGCTAACTAGAAAAACTGCTGGTACTCCGGCCAGAAGAGTTGGAGTCTCTCCCAAACCTACTAATCCATAGAACACGGCCGCCGATTTTAAGTGGTCTGTCTGGTTTGGGCCAAACGTAATCCTGGAACTAGCAGTCCCTCGACCTCCTACCATAAATGTGCCTTCCGTCATCATCGTAGTACAGAGCCCGTCGGAGTTATAGTTGAAGCCGCTGCGTCAAAAGGATTAACTACCGCGGATGATATAATGCCATCAGCCATTCAGCTCACCTATAGCAACAAACAGGGTTTATTGGCCCTAGACGTGTGGCGGTTGTCATACCCAATGGGCAAAACCAACCCGGTGAGTATGATGTGATTGGAGAATATAGAATCTCCGTATACAGGGATGGGGCCTCGCCCGGGTTCGTTACCAGAGAAAAAGAGGTTATAGTAGTGGTTGCGGGAAAGCACGACTGTATCCCCAATGAAGGGACACCTGCAGCAAGAACAGCCGAACAGTCTGGATCACAAGCAGGAAGAATAACGCTTGTGCATGCCGTCGACGGCGTGAATATAGATGTAAGAGAAGGAAGTAGTGCTTCGGGAGTAGTGGTCTCCATATTGCTAAAATTACCATCTATTCTGTCAGGAAGATAGACTTATTTGCTTTGAGGAGCCACTAACGTATAATAATGGTAGAAAAGAAATGAAGGGCACTACTAGTCTATACAAAAGACTTCAAGCTAATTGGGGGGCGGTATCGATAACAACAATGTGCATTATCTATGTAAGGCAGCAAGAGGCGAAGCTATATGCCATGCTGCCTAACTTCCATCCATGTTACCCTGCAGTGTACGATCCTTCCTCCAGGGGCCTTGTCGCCTTATATTATGCTTAAATAGCTTCGTGTAGATACCTCTACTTTAGGACGATGGCGTTTTTCATGCGGCCTTATCCCAAGGCGTCAGGATTCAATTAACAAGAACATGTTAAATGAAGCAGAAAATCACAATCGTACCTCTAGGAAAGTTTGGATCATCACAAGGGTGAGGCGTCCAGCGAGGATCCAGTCGCGGTTAGAAAGCTTGGCGGCGCTATATTTGACAGGGGATAGCAAAAGCTTACATAGACACCCAAGCGTTCCGGGCGAGCGCCTAAGTATAACTTATAGGCTTTGTTTTGTCGGCGTTTAGATAGGCGTTTAAGTAAAACCAAATACCTACTTACACAAGTGTTTCTCACGCCTGGCGGCTTTCTAAACTGAGGCGCGAGAGTATGGAAAAGACAGCGTTACCATTTAGACTCAGGTAAATAAGGAATTGTACATCTAGTTGTCTGACATAGCTATTCTGGTTGGACGGATTCAACTCAAGTCGACTTTTGATAAGTTTATTCAAAGCTACCTTGGCTGACTGTCATCTGCAGGTTAGGCGATTAGCTGTGGCAAATGGTGGTAGTTACTAGCAAACTCATGAGTCCATCGTAAAGATTGATGTGTCGACTGCCGGACTAGTTTTGTATTTTTCTCCTCAAGCGGAACGAGTCTCTTAAAATCGAAGGTATAGTTGGCCACAGCCCTTGATTTCGGCCCTATATATATTTGCCAATGCACATCTAAAATACTGTTGCAATTAAAAAAGGCGGGTTTTCGTACGGGAGTATTCACTAAGAAATATGCTCCTCCTAAAGAAAAGTTGGCTATCTAGATCTTAGGCACATTATGTAGTAAAAAAAANCGTGCGATATACAGTCATTGAATAACCCCCGCCTCACTCATATCGCCTCGCAGGTATGACGATCAGCCAGCGCACCTCGCTTTTATATCTTGAAAATTATCATGGCAGCATAAAAGTCTCCACTTGCATGATCCCGGGCTGTCAAATGGAAATATGAGTTTCGACTAAGCTCTTTGCCTCCTACTCTGACTGGTCCTTTAACAGTGTATAGTGGGATAAGTTCCATTATCCAGCCTTCTCCCAAAGGGACGAGCGCAGGAGCCTGGTAATGAATCACGTACATATGACTATCCGATGGGTCCCGGCCATTAGGGAGCCCTTTCTTCAGGATAACAATTAGTAATAAGCCTCGGCAAGCCTCGATGTATTTCATAATGCAGTAGAAATAAGACTTACCTTGATCTCGTTCAAGAACAACCTTTTCAGTTTGTCTTTGTCGTCTAATTCATCCAAGCTCTGGCAGATGCGAACGTTTTCGGCTTGTTGGTAGGTAGGGCTCCCGCTTCGCAACCAGGTTGCGATTTTCTCAACTTCCGGAATCACCTCCCTAGGCATCTCTCTAATTTCTACTGTATGGCTCGTCATTTCGGCCTTTGGGCGCGAAACTTTCGAAATGGTATCAGCTCAATATATTGATGGAAATAGTACTAGTAAGACTGCTGAGAACGGAAGTACCAGGTGCCGCAGAGTATCTTATATACTGTTAATTCGCGTGATGGATCAGTAGGGGTGGTCCTTCTGAAGGGAGACTGGATATCGGTAGGAGTTAGAGTCTTTTGCCAGGTTCAGGCTAGAAATTGGTAGTAATTCTGTAAGGGGTATCGACCGTTCCTTGGTGCCTACTGGTCCATCTATCGAAGCGAAACGTGTGTGAATCAGATATGTATTAAGAAAGAAAAACAAGGAAATGAAAAAGCCTCTGCTAATAAATCTAGTCCCCGAGACAGATCACCCGCGCTGTCACACTCCCTTAGATAAGAGACGCATTGACAGCCTTACAGCAAGCTGATAAGCAAGTGACCTGTAACAAGTTGCGCGCCTCTTTTAAGTCCCTAAATTTCTCTTGCTGCAATTTCTACGGGCTATTCTTCCATTAAACTTGTCAACCCATACGCAAACTCTAGTACCCCAGTCCACAGTTTCCTTAGAGATACAGGCGCCACGATGCAAGACAACGGAAACGTGAGTTAATATGTGACCCGGTCAAAACACACCATGCATCGCATCCCATCGAGCCTAACCGAATGAAATCATATAGCAAAATCAGGGGAATTCCCCTTTACAAACATTCCAGTTTGTCCAAACAACCGAAACGAGAATCCGAAAAAAAAACCATCGTGAGCGTCCAAGGTGTCCCACAGCCCAACGCGACGTATGGGACACAGCAGATGTCCAGTTTCAGTGGAATCAGTATAACAGGAAACAACCATGTAATCGGCAATTCAACAGGGATCAAATCGAACTTCGAAAACATCGTTATCAATGGCAACGGCCTCGTAATTGGAAACCACACCCCTGATGTTATAAAGTCTTTCTGGGGGTTCCCTTCAGCTAGCCAACGACAGACACACGGTCATGAAACGTACCATAATGGAGGCCGACACAGCGCAGTGCCCAACTCCAATCACGGGTCACCCGGTGAAGGCCGGGACACCGCTGGGAACAAGTCTGGCAAGATGGTCCAAGACAAGCCGTACATCGAAGAGAAGGCCGACAAAATGGACACAGATTCAGACGACGAATGGGAGATAACGGAGGGGTAGCATTCTATTTCGTATAGATAACATCTATGTAACCAGTGATGCTACGGAAACCGCTCGGGTTTTACATTTACTTACATATCTGACTATTCTCCGGCGTTCTTATGTTAAACCAGAAGCGAGGTGGGGAGTAAAATAGACTGGTATATCGTAATGCCATTCGAACAAAGCGATGCACAATACTTGGCTATCGGTATTGTCTTATTAAACCTATTGCCCTAAATGAACAGCATCATATATGACTACGTTTATGCGTTCGTCCATTGTAAGCCGTAGGTGTATAATATACCCCCTAACACAACAGAAACATATTAAACGATGTGCGGCAAACAACTACAACCCTTATCACTCACAACGAATGAACACGGCTATTTGTCGAGGTTGCATTACCCCCTTGTCTTTTGAAGGTGCTTAAAACTAGAAAGTTGATGGTAATCAGCCAAGAGAAACTGACTCGGTGCAAACACAGCAGATTGCAGAGCCGTAGTCCTACCTTGTGTAGTGTTACAGTAAATCATAATCCACTCAATCGCCCTTTCTGCTCTAGAATACGATTCGAGTGGATCTAGGATAAGCGACTGATAAGTCTTCTTACTTATTGTCAATCGTCTCAATACGGAGGGCTAAGTTAAGGAATGGCATAATAGGATCTAATGGATTACTCGACCATTTGGAGCATTTCAAGGGTTCGAAGGTTATTTTGTCCCACAGCCAACCAACCTATTGTCACCGGCAAGATTTGGATGCTCAAGGACTACAAGGGGCAAAAATCTAGGTCATATGCGGGGCTGCATTGCCTAGGTACGTACCTATGTATCCACGCCGCCACTAAGGGCGGCAGGTACTGGCGAACACATATTGATTGATTGATTTCTTTAACGTCGAGTGCGGGACGTTGCTCGTCTCTCCGTTGACCTCCCAGGGGGTAGTATGGACGTGGCAAGATCTATTTCCAAACCGAAGCCGTAAATATGATGCCATCTCGTGTCTCAAGGACTCAGCATTCCAGTGCTCTTAGTTGCTACGACCCAATCCTCCAAGCCCGTTTCTTCCCCCACCTTTGTACCGCTTGTTGCGCCCTTGAACATTTGCTGGCGGACACATAAACGCATTGTAAGGATCTATATGTTGATTGCAAACTAGTTTAAAGCTAGCTATCCCACCTACTCAGTATTACACTTGTAACACTAACCTCACTATTTTTTACTCAATGTTAGCGCAGAGTTCCTCCCCTTTTTTGATCCGCAGTATATATTTGACATAGTCGATTGAATCAGCTCTGTTGTAACTTAATCTTAGCTTTTTAATAGTAACTAGTTACCTTTCTCGGTAAAAATCTTTGTGCTTAAGAATATTTATAAGTGCTAAGTGAAGGTGTCTAGGTCTTTAGAGTGCAAAGCCATGTGTCGTAGCAACTTTGAGGGTTTGACTATAGGACGCCGTTCTCGCGGAGGTGTGGAGTCACGGCCAATCATAGGAAGCGGACCAGTGCCCTCACCAGTAGCGACCACCTGCAGTAGTATTGAATGATCTAAGTATTAAGTTCTAGTTACAAATGAAAGGTGCAAGGTGATCCTATATATACAGAGGGGTCGGCTGGACCGTTATTTATCCGACCACTACTAGTAGGGATCTCCTCAGACCCACCAATGCGTAACAGGACGTCTGTACGCCATACGCAGCTTCTGCCAGTCCTTTGATAGACGAGCTGCTTAATTCATCGTACCCGAAAGGAAGCTCTGGGGGGAATATTAAGAAAGACCGAAGCTAAGGCTGACAGCTTAGCTAGCTAGGGATTAAAGATAAGTTATGGAATCAACCAACAACGAGCTACGGACACTAAATCATCACAAGCCCGGTGTGGTGTGTTAGTGCGAGCGATCTGCCCTTAGGGGCCGGCTTGATTAGCTAAGAAATATTGCGATAGTTTTATTCATATAAGAAGCGTGTTTCTAGTTCTAGCTTTTCGTAGGTTTCTTTCCTCTTCATCCTTTATCCCACTACTAAGAATACGATCTTTAACTGTTTTTCCTTATGATTACGAACCACCAGAAGTGCTGTGTGACAAGGTCAGGTCTCTAGTGTGCGGTCTGCGCGGATGATCACACGAGCCGACTTCGTCGCTTATTGCCTACACGATATTACAACCGAGGGGATGGGGGTCAGAGACATCGTTACCTGTCTCCAGCGTCGAGATGCTTACCGACACAACGACCACCTAAAGCGAACTCTGTGTACTGTATTAAGTAATGCTTAGTGTGCTGAATGTGATAAAGACTCTGAAAATGAGAGCTTTGGCAAAATCTCAGCTTCTGTCGGGATACTGTAACGGAATCTGACTGGCGAACACGTAGACAAGGCTATGAGTCCAGATTCTAAGAGGCGGTGGCTAAGTCTCCAGGTTGTTACGCCTCAAAGGTCCGTAAATTGCGAGCGATCTACCAATGCGCATCCGAAATATCTTCGCAACAGGGATTGCGACCAACCAGATACAGGTAAGCACGCTTACTTGCAGGAATATTAACTTCGGGATGTGCGGCTCCTAGGTAGCCTATCTT
The DNA here is from genome assembly GCA_029590625.1 of Lasiodiplodia mahajangana. Taxonomy (NCBI): domain Eukaryota; kingdom Fungi; phylum Ascomycota; class Dothideomycetes; order Botryosphaeriales; family Botryosphaeriaceae; genus Lasiodiplodia; species Lasiodiplodia mahajangana. The sequence goes on from JAPUUL010000070.1 coordinate 15,358, forward strand.
CGCCTTATGCTCTCTGAGGAAACCCCCGACATGCAGTATTCACGTCACATCGCAGTTATATAGATCAGCTGAGACGCCCAGCTCCTGCGGAACCAGGTTGCCTAGCACGGCTTTGGTCGGATCCATTCTTAGTAATCTCCATGCACCCCAGCCATTTATGGGTACTTCAAATAGTTCCTCCTAGATTAACCATTCTATTAACCAGTTGGAACTATCCAGGAACCACATTTCATCAGGCCCCACATCATGTCGACAACGCAGGATACGCATATGTTTAATAGTTCATCATCCCTAAGGTGCGACTGTCAACTGGAAGCGCCATACCTATTCATAACTCCTCTAGATTCTAATGGAGGCCCTAGTTGGAGCCAACCTGATCGTGTGTTCTGCCCCAGCCAAGACCCTTAATGCACCCAACCTCCAATTAGCGCTACATCGCTGATCTCTATCCCAGGCATATTTCGAATGGCAATTTGTCCAGTTATAAAATGCGGGTTCCACAAGCATTGGCCCGAACACGGGGATGGCAGACCGAATAGCCAAAGAATCTCGGAATGGAAAGATCAATTTTCAAGTTACGTTATGCAGAGATCACAAATGGACGGCATCGCAGTCACGGGAAACAATAATAGAATCGGAGGTAAACAACACCCTTGCCTTCTAACCCTATGCCTATATCAAGATAGCTAATAGACATGATCCCCAGATACATTCGTTAATGTTCCCGTCCAGGTGCTTCAGTATCAACACACTCCTGTGGCCCTTCCCCTCCCTTTCCAAATTATACGGGAAAACAGCATGGACCGTCTAGATAACGGAATTTTTAATCCCATACAGCTCCGTTCGCTGTATCGTTTGGGGTATTACGTTGGTGTGGGCGGTCTGGTTCCATGAGGGTCATATTGATTACATAAGGAAAACCGCGATGGATTCAATCCAGATAAGAAGTATAGTTCTAGCTTCAGCTTTTCGTAGTGTTCTTTTTCTTTTAGCCGCCCTACTTCAGGGGAATTTATATTGGTTTGTTAGTTTTCCTTACGATTACAAATCTCTAGAAATGCCATATGACTAGGTGTCAGCTCTCTAGTGTGCGGTCTACGTGGACATCACACGAGCCTTTTTGGTATATCGGATGAGATGAGTGGGGGTTCCTGTCAAAAGGAGTGGAGACCATACATTATAGTGGTTGTAGCAGTAGTATATTCAGGATAATTAAGAAGGAAAGGATAGAGCATAGGGCTCTGGGGGATCTACTGTATACATATAAACAGGGGAATGGAGTGTACCGGCCGCTTTTATTTCAACAATGCTGTTATTAACCACGCTCAGATCCCTGACTATGGCTTGGACATAAGCAAGATAACATAGAAGTCTCCTGTTACTCGAACTTCGGTTGTCAAATGGACATATGAGTTCGGACTGAGCTCTTGGCCTCCCACTTGCACCGGTCCTTTGACCGTGTGTACCGGAATAAACTCCATCATCCACCCCTGTTCATAAGGAACGATCGTAGGTTGTTCGAAATGGATAGCGACTATGCGGGATTCCGATGGTCTAGTCTGGTCGCCGGGGAGTTCTTTCTTTAAGATAATAGTTAGCAAATGAGCTCCACAAGCCCGACCTAGAACCGAAAAGAAACCATAGTTATGATATAGTATAAAGGAAACATGCCTTGATATCGTGTGCGAACGATCTTGTGAGTCTCCATGTTGCTTCGCCTAACCCGTTTAGATTATTGCAGACAAGAATTCCTTCGACTATTTGAAAGTCGGCCTCCCCACCACGTAGCCAGGTTGCGACTTCCTCAGCTTCTGGAATAGCATCTGCCGGCACATTTCTGAATTCAATTTTAGGACTTGCCATTTCGGCCTTTTTGTGCGTAGTGTCGCGGATAGTATTAGCTCGACGAGTTGACAGAAATGATACTAGTAATGAATGATGAGAAAAGAAGTATTAGAGGGCCGGGAGAGGGGGCGAGATATCGGGGAAGGCCGAAGTCTTTCGCCATAATATATTTCAGCTTCGAGCTGGGGGTATTAGGTAGTAATCATGCACGATTATCAAGGGGCGCACACCTCTCGGGTCTGTTATTCAATACAACACACAAACAATTCGAGCGATGGTTTGAATGAAATAACAACTAGCCTATCACACAATTTTGTTTAAACTTTTTTTTGATATAACATATATGGCTATCTATAAAGTATACTGGCCTAGTTGATACATCATATATGCTCGTGTTTACGAGTCCGTTCGTCCCAGCCGATAGTCCGATGTAAGTCGCCAGTATGCAATAATACCCTTCAACTATCTTTAAACCAGGTTGCCCATTCGTAGCACCAATAAGCACCTACTACCATGATCGGCCGGAATGAATGAATCGGGCTGTTTATCAGGACTACACGAGAACCCTCCCTATATTTTTGGGAGTGCCTAAAACCAGGAAGTCGATGGGAATCAGCTGTACAGGTCGCAAGCCTTTAATCCCTTCATCCCTAGCCATGGAACTTTTGGATTTGGCGCGTGGCACGGGTTACTTCTCATATAACTTGTCAGAGTCGCTTCCTGCACCTGCAGCTCGAGAACCCCAGCCAATCATGTTTCACACTTATCGGAAATTTTCGGCGCCTCCGACGGGCGCGACGGGCGATTGCAAAACGCCCAGTTCCAATAAATACCTGGGCGACCGTCGATCTAGGTTGTACTAGTTAAGACCTCACTACCCTGATTCTACATCTTTTAATAATCCTTATACCCACACTCCATATTGTACATTGCACTCTGCGCATCCTTTATCTTGGGAGAACAATATGCGTACATCTAAACATCAGAGAACAAGAGAGCCTACCAAGTAGGCTAGCATGTAGGTACAGTGTGGGGGCCAAGTCAAGTGACGGCAAATGTAGGCACCCGGACTAGGTCCCGTAAGCCGCGCACTTTCGCCCGAACTTTTTACAGGGTATAACTAGCGAGCTCCCAGCCTAGGAAACCCCTGCGCACATCCTATAGGAAATTAAGCCTCATCCAGGCTTATCTTTGCACATAGGCTCACCGGTGTTGTAGGGTGAGCAATCGGATGTAATGTAGAAGACAAGCATCACAATGCATCCTTACCAATCAAGTCATTGCCACCATACTGCCGTGTAAATCACAAGTGGCCATAGATTTTTTTTCTCCTTAGTTTTTTTTTNATGAAAACCATCTCACCGGTTCAGCGACCGGTCAGCTTTAGATACTGACCGCTTCCATCCAGGGGAGCGGGAGGCAACACCCGACCCCCGTCTTTGCAACGGGTTCTCCGGAAACTCCAAGAGACGGATTGAATTCCTCCGGTTGCGAACTGAAGTTGCGACTTGACAAGAATCGTGGCGCCGAACGTTTACACAAGTTGCGCTGAGATTCTGGGATGCCACTACGCACACCTAAGGTGACCTTTTTAGGCGATAGAATTGTTATCGATCGCATACTTAATCTAATGTAAGCGAGCACTAGCTATCCATAGCTAGCGTGTAATATTCATAGCTCCACTTAGAGCCTCTTCATCTCGCGACAGTATTACCCAAAGTAAATAACGAGTGGTAAGATCGTCAAGAACATTTAGTGCAAAATAGCCCACGTACACCGCTAAGCACGTGGTGTCTGCCATTTGAGCCACATCATTTTACCCTTCATGTTCCCCTCCAATTGTGAGAACAATCAAGCGGCCTTAAAAATACATATAGAGGCTCTGTGCCAGATACTACGTTGCTCATAATATGGCACGTATACTTGCAGAGCCAGATAAACGATAGAATTATTAGTCCTATGGCAAAACAACACATTGTGTATCATGTAACATCCACCCTGATTTGGAAGGTTTCATTGCTTGAGAGACCGACCTGCAGTACAGCCAGCCACTTAGATATGCGAGCCTCTATCGGGAACGGTGCCAAATAGCAAACCTACACGCAACACCGTTCGCTTTGCTGCAAGTCTTTTACTGGCAGGGAGAAAAGTAGAAAGGAATGTAACAGCTATACTGGCAGTCGTACCTTTTCTGCAAAGCTTACCGTCGAGAACTTCCCATGGATGATTTTTTTTTTTTTTTTAACAAAATACCGTTTTAACAAAATAAAATAAAATGGAGGGGGAAACCTGTCGAAAGCTAGAAGCAGGCAAATTATAAGCCCTAGCATAAGCAAGGCAAACTCATGTGCGCCTCACCAATATAGATGACGAGAGCGTGGTGTTTAAAGACTGCAGCCACCCAGCACTAATACCTAAGAATGATTAACCATTAATATTATAACACAGCCCATACATGGCGAGCTGCAGGAAATATGTGTCCCCTTAATATGCAATATTAGGCAGCGAAATGCAGCCTGACTCAATATTAATACACTGCTGCTTCATGGGTCTTAAGGCAGAAAAGGCAAGACCTGCATGTATCTGCATTTTGAAAGTGTCTGTCGGCTAAAGTCTCATCGCTACCTATTCACTTGCTTTTTCAAGATGTCAAATGTCCATAGGCCAAAGCCACCCTACTATTTTGATGCTTGTTTCAAGGTGAGATCAATCCAGGCCCTTCCGTGTCACACCTTTTCACACCGCATGCCTTCAGCTGCACCGCTTACTAGTTTCATAGACCAGCCGATCAATATTTTAATCTGCTTCTTAATGTTAGTTGGACTAGGGGTATAGCGATATTGTTACCTAAAAGTGAAGGTTGCGAAAACCATGGAAGTGGTTGGTACAGTTGCGGCCGCGGCTCAACTCGTGGGAATAGCGATAAGGATACTCGACTCAATTGCTCAAATTCATGAGCTTATCAAGCGCGTGCCTGATCGATACCAGAGATGGCATACCGAGCTCAACCTGTTGGGGGAAACAATAGCTTGCATCAAGTGTCACTCCACTCTCCATACATGTCAGATCCGTCGGGTAATGGAGTGCATGAAGCCGAAGATCGAGAGCCTCGTCGATCTCTGCAAGAAATACACCCCTCCTTCAAAGGCAAACCGAGTTATAAAAGCCTTGAGATGTCTCTCCGCGCATAAAATCGAGGCTCGCATAATCGAGCATCTTCAGTCTCTGGAGCATGACAAGACAACACTCCTTATAACCATCCAATTACTTGATAGATCGATTTCAACTGGATATTTATGTCCAACGGATGAAACAATGGCAGAGAACCCCAGGGACAGTGTCCGAACTTACACCAATGATACCGCTAGAGATCACATCCTAGCCAACAGGTTGCAACGCTCCGATGGTTCGTAGGATGATTCGATCTTTTCTAGCCCCATTTACACCTTCAAGTTACATCTCTCCGCATTATTATATAAGTCACTTACCAGCCCGTACGCAGACTCTGATTCATCGCACGCCCTCATGCAAATTACTCGTACACAAACGCAACACAGCAGAGGTGTGAGTTACATGATCAAAGCCAAAAAAAATACAATTCATGGCATCTGCTCTAACCGTATCAAATCATATAGCAATACCAGCAGAATGCATATCAACAACCGCATCAATATCCTGGAACGACCAACGGGTTCCCAACAAGTGTTCCCGGGACCTCACAGCCGGCTGGGACGGCACAGTCGTCCACTTTCGAAGAGGTCAAAATAATCGGAAGCAGGTCCCATGTTGGTAATTCGGTAGAGGGAAATTCGAAGTTTTCGCGTGTCGCTCTCACTGGTGATGACAACATGGTTGGGAACCACGGTTCCGATGTGGCCAAGTTAATCGCCGAACGAATTTTTAGTTCATCTCAACAGCAGAAACATGACCACCAAGCTAGTCAGAATGTGACCGAGTGCGATTGGAAGCCCGATGCGGGCCCTTCTAGCTCTAGACCCCCCTCTGAGGATCAAGGGGTGGCGCCCCAGAGCCAGCGGGACACTGACAGGAACAGCGACAAAATGGACATAGATTAAGAATAAACTTGAGACGTGATAAGAGGCTAGCAACATAGTCTCGATATATAACATATATTAAGAACAACGTTACTTTCGCTTTCTCGTATACTTTTTTTTAAAGTGTACTTTTTCATTCCCTGTTTTTACTATAGACGTATACACGATGATACACCGGCACTCTCCTACCCCTGACGGAAGAACTGAAGGGGCGACAGGGAATCAAGAAAAATGAACGACTTCCAAGCATGATTGCCAGCACTAGATGTCGCACCTTTCTCCCTTTACAAAAGCCGAGGTAGTTGCTCCTAGTTAAGATATTATCTCGCACACTAACTAAGAACTCATGATAAAGCTTGAATTTAAGTGAGCAAGAATTCTTAGTCTCAACGGCTCTAGTCACAGCTCTCTAGCTTAGACTAATGGGTACGGCCTCTTATAATTGGCCCGATGTACATAAATATTGGAATCATAAATCATTTGACCAGACACTACCCTAAGCTTACATGGCCATTGCATGCTATACGGCTGCTTTCTTATCCACCTATCAAAACGAGCCAATCTGTAAAAAGTTCTTAGCGTCCGCAGTAATCGTAAAAGCCGATTAAGAAGATTTAAAGCGTGTAGTTATATACGGCGGCGCCACTAGCCAGTCTAAGTAATTATTGTCATTGAATCATGAAAACACTTTTCTTTATAGTTAAGCTAAGGCCCTAGAATCAGCGGAGCACTAAGCACAAACAGCATACAGAATACAAAAGACCAGCAATACTATTATAGCAAATTCCACAGCGTGGAGCGTCAAAAACAGCTAAGAGGGCATTATAGGCTATACTATAATTAAGGTACATTTCATTTGTCTACCTACCGTAACAATCGTCCATGATCAGAAGTAACCAACTACTTTCCGGTTCACCAGCTAATTTACGTTAACTTTTATGAAATTGGATTTGACTCTGCTGGTCCTAGTCCACCAGAGCTAAAGAGTACTTCATATATTTCCTTGTGAATCACAACAGACTACATGCTGACCCCTGAGACTTAGGCATTGCTACTTGCTTCTACTTGCCGCTTTTAGAGAATAACGGTGACATATCCCTCGTACGGGGTAAGAATAATAGCAACAATAAGGAACGACCTATACTAAGGAGTGCAGGTAAAATCTCCGTAACGAAAAAGAGAGGTTTGCAAAGCTACAGCGGTTTATAGCCTAGTATCAGCCACACACAACGTGTGGCTTGGGTGGCTAGACCACTCTAGCACTCCGCTATCGGTCCTAAACTAATAGCTCCTAGAGAAGAATTGACTTGACTTCTTCTAGGTACAGCTGAATATCCTCCCTCTTTTCAGAGCCATCATTGAAACTATATATCAGTCTCAACTGATCCTGGAATGTGAAGAAGAAGAAGAACATACTCATACCCATCACAACATCGACGCCTATCTTGAGGTCCCTGACCTTGATCCCATTACTGTACTCACGCTAAACATAGCGTTCTACAACGCCCAAGCTGCTCACGAGCGCGTCCTTGGGCACTTGGCTAGCAAGGAACTCGGGTGTCTGGGCCGCGCTACACAACACCCGAGTGAAGTGCCCATTGGGCTCAAGGGCCTCAGGGTTGCTTTTGAACGACGTCTGGTAGTATTCGTGCAGCGACCCGNCAAGGTCCCAAAGGAGCACCAGGGACGCAGCCGGCAATGTAGCCCAAAACACTGGGATATTCCAATCACTACCGAGAGTGACGGCGCTTAAGACTATGAGGACCACAAGCGTCGAAACCATAAGAGTAACTCCAACGGTAGCGCTGGCCTTGTCCAGAAACGGGTTGGGAACTTCCGAAATCGGTGTTGAATTTACTCTCGGTATGTTTGGGTTTATAAGTATCATCTCCTGGTCATCCCCGGACGGTTTATGGGCGGATATTACCGCCGGTATCAAAGTCTCGCCCCCGAATACAAAATAAAGCAGGAGAGGAGATATGATGAGCGTAGTGGTAAGGACTGGTACCACAGTATTAGCGGTATATTCGACGAAACTAATGTTGAATGCACTAGCGATGATGACGTTGGTCGTACTAGACGACACAAATATCGTCGACGCAATATTGATGACTGCATATTGCATGAATAGCCAAGCCGCTGGGTGTACGATACTGAGCGACGCGTTGGGCATGTAAGTTAAGACTACCATCCCTATCTGGTTGATCGGGCCATTGCCGAAAAGGGTTCCTGCTAAGAAGAACAGATAATAGAGGCTAAGGAACAAGTGATGCCCGCTAAAGTTATAAGCTCTCAGGAGCCGAAGCATCAAGAATCCGAGGAAGCCGGACGCGTCAATAGATACAGAAATGTAGCCGATCGTTAAGGCGAAGGCTACAATGTCTAAAGGCACAAGGTTGTCGCTTCCAAGTATCCCACTGCGGAGTTCCTGGGCACCTATCGCTGTAGTAGCAAGGAGGAAGACGACGGCCACTAGAGGTGCTGTCGTGAAGTTGATAGGTATACGAAATTTCACAGAGCCTCGCCAACTGAGACTGCCCCATCCTGTGGTATATAGGTCTGTTGTGTCCGATGGTGGTGATTTAGACTTGAAAGGGGCGCATACAGCACGCCTAATTCGACGAGGGACATAGAACGGAATATGAAACGGGAATATTACGCAAAGATCTACAAACGCAAGCGCTATCATTAATACTGTCCCGTTTCCTGATATGTATAACGACTAACTAGATAGGATTAAAAAGTTATCAGCTCACTTACTGGCAAGAAAGAAAACGATCAATGTGAGAATTGATCTCCATTCTTTAAACCTATCTTCTTTTTCTTCACTATTCATGGTGAGGCGTTGTTGACAAAGATGGTCTCGTAAGTTGCCTAATTAAAAGGCACGAAGCGGAGGAACGTAGTATTATGTTGTTATAAACAATCCTTCGAAGTGGCTGTGAAACTTGGGTGGCAAGGAAGTGAGGCGGGCTGCTAGGCAACCAGTTTTGAGAGAGATCCGAAGAGTAAGCGTAGTACAAGCATGAGTCTCGCAAAGTAAATAGGAGTTCTCTATTATTACATTCATATTTTTTTTTTGGTTTTGCCGTTATCGAAGTCGGGAATTTGTCTAACAAATGTTAAGTGTTGTTTTCTTCTTCTTCTCATGAACGCAGTATGGTTTTGTTTTCATGATACGAATATAAACTAATGGCTGAGGGCCTACACGGGTTGAGCGCGGGGCAAGCAAGCTGTTGACATAATAAACATGCCCACCATTCATATCGTAATACAATTGACCCGCCTCCTCACCTGACAGCTCATAATTTGGTCCCTGGCTGAAAGTTTCCCCAAACACAGGTGGTCGTTCTAAATTAAATGACGTATCGTCTGATTTGCTCGAGGTCAATTGGGTCGCGATGGTCGATGTGGATAGGCTCCTTTAGGTGAGTCTCGGTTGCCCCCTTGGCCCGTGGCCCATCCCTCCCGACATCGCCACTATTCTTCACCGAAGTCGTGGAATTCCTAGCTATACTTATTTCTCGACCATATGAGTTTTCCTCGCGCTCTATCTCACACTTCAAGCACCCAGCGCTGGTTCACGTTTCGCCGTTCTCTAAGCCGTTATCAGGCTGTGTTGTCGACATTATCCACTGTGATGCACGACATCGGCCCCCTGACAGCAACAGCCGCTGAGCTGCAGGTCAAATTGAATAATAATTCCGTCACTAGTAAACAGCTGGTCAAGATCTAACTTGACCAGATTGCCCGATATAATGGTTACCTAAAGGCTGTCATTGCTACCACACCGAAACAAACGCTAGACGAGACAGCCGCAGAGCTCGACGACGAACGTGCGAGAGGCAAGATCCGTGGGCCATTACACGGCATTCCCATACTAGTCAAGGCCACACCTAATCTCCTTTAGCCTCTAGGTTACCTTATATTCACCTTGGTTGTAGGACAATATCGCAACAGCCCCTGAACTCGGTTTGCCAACTACCTGTGGAAGCCTAGCACTTGTAGGCTCCAAGCCTGGAAAGAATGCAACTATCATTGAACAAGCAAGTAATCGTTTTACATGCTTACAGACGGCGTTCTGACTTTCCTTCAGCTCATTACCGCTGGTGCCATCATTCTTGGGAAAGCCAATCTCTCGGTGTGTACCAGGATCCTTACCACTGCAGTTCTTAGCTAATATAGTATTAGGAGTGGGCTTGGTATAGGTTCGTGCGTCTCTGAAGTACTTGCACTTTCGTTAACGATGTAGGCAGATCCGATAATGCCGACTCTGGGTGGTCCGCCGTCGGAGGCCAGACATAATCCGCATATGTGAGAGGCGGTTTCCGCAACGATGATTCTAGTGGTGGTCATAGTGTGAGCTTGGAATTGACGAATTATTACATTCTTGTACTGAATTCTAGTCTTTTAGAATCCTGGTGGTTCATCATCCGGCCCCGCAGTCGCCGTCGCTGCTGGTTTCTCCCCTTTGTCGATAGGCACCGAGGCTATGGGATCACTCATCATGCCTAGTGATAGAGCGGCCCTCTATACCATAAAGCCAACCTTGAAAATCGTTCCACAGGAAGGCATCATTCCAATAACGCTTGAAGCAGATTCTGCAGGCCCCATGACCAAATCGGTACGAGATCTCGCGAATCTCCTTGATGTTTTAGTTGATCCAGCTAAAACGACTGTGCCCGAAGGTGGATATCAGTCCGCCGTAACTGGGACGTGGGGTGATATTAAGATCGGTGTTGTAGAACCGGATAAGTGGCTATGGCCGGAGCATATTGTCAAACCTGAAAAGGAAGCATCAGATCAAATGGTATAAACGTGCATCCCGCTTAAACTAGATATTAATGACTAATGTTGAACTTAGCTTCGAGAGTGGAAATCAGCTTATGAGCATCTGCGTACGATTGTGAAGGTCGTCAAGCCTGTTTCTCTACTTTCCTTGAATGAAGCTACAGAAGATGGCACAAGAAATGTATGGAACGCATTCGGTAAGACGTTCAGCTCACCGTAATAGTCCTTCACACTGAATAGAACGTAGACTCAACTTTCAAAGGTCTGCTGGAGAGCTACCTCGGTAGCGTCGATTGTTGCAAGATCAAGACCTTGGAAGACCTCATTAAATTCAACGAAGACCATGCGGATCAAGAGCTCCCTCGAAGTAAGCCGGACAATCGAGCTGAAGTGTACGAAATATTAATGAATTACTTGCAGGCGCAGACAATCAAGCAGGCCTCATCCGAGCTTTACATGCTGATATGCGTGAAGATGAATACCTGCAATTGATAAGTTTCGCTCGCGATCGTTGTGGTACTAGAGGAATCGACCAGGTGCTCGAGGATAATGGTGTCGACATCCTGATGGGCCCTGGGGATGGACCAATGATGAGCATTGCTGGCATGGCAGGTAAGTGTCAAAGCTTCGAGAGTAGCCGAGCCTAGCTAACACCTTACAGGATACCCTAGTGCAACATTGCCTCTTGGTTATCTGGATTTCAACGGCAGACCTTTCGGATTACAGATCTCTGCTAAAGCACATCAAGAAGATCTTCTCATTCAAGCCCAAAGTGCTTGGGAAGCTACTTTTCCTCAGCGTCAACCGCCATCACTAGATAAAATTGTCAAAACGGGGGAAATTTCTGTAACCCCTCCGAGGGCCGTTAAAATCACAGCAGGTAGATGATATTAGAATTCTATGCAAACTTGTCTTTCCTCAAGAAGTTGGTCCAATACGAAAAGAACCCCTACTATCCCTTTGAGTTCCCCGTGACAAAAAAGCATTGCGTGTTGTGTTATTGCGAGTGGTTTGACCACATGGGGATCTAGTTGATTACATAAGGGGGGGATTTATTTCCTTTTTCCATGGAAGAAGAAGGGGTTTAGTTTTAGTTTATGTAGCTTTTTTTTAACTAGCAGGCCTTCTGGGGGAGACAGCTTCGGTGTCTCTCCCTTGAGAAATCTCGCACTTATTACCATTCCTTATCTCCTATTATAAATGCCTGGAAGTGCCATGTAACTTAAGGTTAGGTCTCCAGAGTGCCGTCTACGTGAGAATACACGAGCCGCTTCAATGTATAAGACGTAATACCAATAAGAGTTTTTCCTGGCTTTAGTACTTTCATTGGATTAGTTTGTCCTGCATTATTCAGTTATGTAAGAAACCCCGTTATCCCATTTTTTAAGTCATGGAGCCGAAGGGGCACTTAAAGGGATAACTTGAGGCTTTTAACCCCTGTATTGGAAGACTCTGGTGCCAGTACCTAATATCGTATGGCTGAATGAGTACCTCTAGCACACAGACCACTATATCGGTGAGTGTACCTTTACCCACGCGCAATTTGTTACGTGTCACGTAGGCGACTCCCGAGGCGGGCCGAGCAGTCAATCAACTATTGGCTGTCTACTCTTGTTTGCTCAACAGAGTGTCTCGGGGCGATCTGATCGTCACAAATCAATGAGCCTTGGCACTGCTCTCGCATGATTTACTTGCTTACCCCTCCTTCTTATATTTCGTTTACTTTTTAGTTTTATGATTGCTATTATATTCTCTTCCGTGGATTTCTCAGTTCCCCGGTCACGTCGAAACTTCGTGTTAATCGGAGAAAGCTTAAAGTTATTTTACATCTCATCGTAGCTTATCTCACAGAATCTTTCACTACCAACCCTCCTACTTAGTAGGTTTTCCTACGTGGACATGGCAACCGATGTTTCCGTGGGACAGACGGAGCAGACAGAACGGCCACCGTGTAAAATCTTTAACCGACCAGCGAAGGACTTTTATTTCCACGGGCGAAACCGTGAGGTCCAGTCTATCCATGATATCCTCGAACGCCGCAATAGCGTAATTGTACAAGGAATTGCTGGAGTTGGAAAATCGTCCATCGCTTTGAGCATCGCATTGAGGTCGACGAGAGTCTATGATGCGATCATCTGGATGAGATGCGAACCTAGAGCGGCTTTGGACCAAAGCTGTTACGAAGCACTCCGTGAAATGGAGGTTATTAAGGAGGATGAAAAGCCAGGGATTCAAATGAGACAAAAGTGGAGGGATTATCTGAGTAAAGCAGGTCTGTGTGTCGTCAATTCGCTTGTCGTAGACGAAGACTAATGGCTGTGGCAGATTTTTCATGGCTAGTCATCTTTGATAATGTAGAAAATAGTGACGACCTCAGCCAGTTCTTGCCGTCAACTGGTACCGGAAAAATTATCATTACGACTAGAAATCCACGACTCGACTTTCAACCTACCATTAGCCAGATTGAAATCCGTCCGTTCGGCCGCGAGGAAGGGCGCGACTGTGTGCTCAGCATGTCTACGGTATGGATTCATGTTGCCTGTGATCCCGCATCTGCGGAAGAGCTCAGTAATGAGCTTGGAGGCCTTCCTCTAGCTATGATGCAGATGACTGCGCTGGCTAAGTCACGAGGATCGATTAAGGCCTTTCTGGAAGAATATAGACAGAATAAAATAAAGTATCATAACGCGGAGGCGGCCGGGATCACAGGAATTTACCCAGATATCAAGCCCAGGATTGGAACCAACTGGGCTATGTCCTTTGATGCACTAGGAGATGATGCGAAGTCTCTCCTTGGAATACTAAGCTTTCTCTCCCCCGATATTACGCCCCCGGCGCTTTTCAATCACTGGGATAAACCGTTCTCTGGGACTACAAGTGGCCTCCTATCTTACTGCGATACAGAATTGAAGTACTTCTACCAAGCGCAAACCATCTTCGTCCTGTTGCTGACATTACACAGGTACCGCACCGTCCGAAATGAGCTAAATAGACTTGCTCTCATCCAGGTAGACTTGGGTAATGGAAATCTGAGCATGCATCGACTACAACAGCTCCAGGTAGAAACCCGAAGCTTCTCTGTATGGATTCGCACTCACCAATTCCTAGCTTGAACATTATCTCGACGTATCTTCACGCCAACGTGCTTTCGAAACAGCTGTGAAACTTGTCTATGATGTCTTTCCTAAAGAACATATTGGGCAACGCTTTACTGGCAGATGGGACGACTGTGCAATGTATATCCAACATGCTATCGTACTCAATTCGCATTACCTAAAACGCGCTTTGTCCGCTGGTGGTTATACTGCTCCGCCTGAGTTTGCGAAGCTCATGGCGTGGTGCTCATGGTAGTCAAGCCGTCTCCCTCCACGAAGCTGTAGATGCTAATTCAAACACCAGGTATTTGTGGGAGATTGCAGACTATTCAGCGTTTAATAAAGTCCTAGAGGGCGGAAAGAACGCTTGTGAAGAATCACCTTCAGATGCATTTGATGAAGCATCGTGGAGCTTATTGAACTACAACGCGGGTACAGTAGAGACATCAATGGGGATGTTTGAATCTGGAGAGAAATCCTTGACGGGAGCATTGAAGATCCGACGCGAATTAGGCAACCAAGACGACATTGCTGCCACCTTGAACAATCTCGGACTTCTCTACAACTCGATGCACAAGTTCGATCTCGCGGAGGTGCAATATTCGGAAGCTTTAGAGATCCATCTTAAGAGAGTTGAAAGCGAAGATCGCAACCTCTCGTTGACGATGGTAAAACACAACCTGCAACGTAACGCTATCCAAAGTGGTAAGATCATACCACAACAAGAGCTACAGGATACCGTGGACTTCTTTAAGAACACGATAAGCTGGTGGATGACAGGCCAGTGAGTCGAATAATCTATTGGGTAAATGCTACCTTGGCTGACTGTCGATAGTGCCTATCTTGTCCTGGGTAATCTTCTCTTCGAGTTAAGGAAATACGATGACGCATCTGCCGCTTATACTACAGCGAGAGACACACTTAGTCGCGAGGGTAGAGCTAGCAAGCAGCCTGCAACTGCAATGGTCATCTACAAGTTGGGATATGTTGCGTATACAAAGTCTCAATTTTTGGAAGCTGCGTATGTTTTTATGTTGATCCTCTCAGCCTCACCCCCAATTCATAGCCTACCTTGTCTAAGTACTAATTATCGCAGAGCACTCTTTCGTGAGTCGGCTAGCATATCGGAGCTGTACCCGGAAATACCTGCAGAGCAAGCTCGTACCCAATTCATGCTAGCTAAAGCTCTAGATATGAGTGAGCAGACACAAGTAGCAGATGAGGCATCTATGGCAAGGGAGAAGGTAGCAACTCTCATGAAGGCTTACGGCCTGTCAATTGGGAGAAAAGAGGTCATCGTCTGTTCTGAGGTGACCGATTTCAGCAAATTCATCACTGCTAAATATCAGTAGTGTCAATTGCACATTACGAGTCGGGATGTCAGGCAACATTGCCAGGCCAAGTCCCCGACTTTTTCCACTCACACTCGGCTTCCTATTCATTTGTCGTAGTGCTGGTAGGGGGTGATGATTTTCTTACATGCATATCTGTCAAATAGGTGATTATGGAGCAGCACTTATTACATTTGGTTCCACTGTGTAAGGCATCGATATTGAATCCTCCGGACGCAGAGTTACGTATTTATTACGACAAATAACAATGTGTATCTCAAAATGAATGGTCCGGGACATTATCTATATCAAGCGTGCTGTTCAAAGTAACGTAACGGTTTTTGTGTTGTTTAGCATGGCGAAAGCGTAACGTTTTTTGACAGCTTCTTGGCAGATTTTGGCTCGATTCTAAAGTGCTATAAGAATGGATTCAACCACACAGCGGTCTCAACGGTTATTAGAAAGAGCAAGCTTCAGTAGAACAAGAAGGAAAAGACCGTGAGAGGATCTAGTAGTCACTCAATACTCTCTGTAAAAATATTTCTCCGAATTTTCCTCGGGCGTTTAATATGCCGATGGTAGTACGGCGTCAAATATCGCACTTAGCTTAGTGCTCCGAGTGGAACTACATATGTTAGACTAATATAGGTAAATATCTGCAAAGGCCTGGACCAGTGGGTCTCTAATAAAACGCTTTACTGGAGGGCCACGCAATCATGTAAACAGGGGTTGACATGCGGAAACAGTATTAGCATTAAACAAATTGGTTAAATAGCATGTCACGGCTTATAGCATTGTTAGAAACAATGTCTAGACAGTCACTCATATAGACCTCGCTGGTAGATTTACGTTTCTTGCACCGTCGTGATGTGGTTCTACGCTCATTTGCTCGTCCTGGTTGCTGCCGCCACCTCGGCTACCCCCCTGTCCATCAGATCGTCAGGGGTGCAGCTTTTCAACTTCTCGTCCTACATCGATATCGAAAACAGCTACCTGCGTTCGGAGACCCAGCTTCTCTTGACTACATTCGACGATGGCCGAATGTACCAGATCAACCCGCTCGCCGAGAACCCTCAGGCAGAGCTCATCTTGAAGGCCCCAGGNCGCAACGGCGCTGAATNGGCGTAGCTCAGGATAGGCGCCGACAAGTTCGCCTTTTCGGGCGGCGTTCGGGGTAACTTCATGTACACGAATNGAGACCCTATACACAGTGGACTTTNAGCCGTACGAACANGCAGTGGNCGCTCCGACCGTTACCATCGTAGCCACTCTGCCGGACGCCGTATTCCTAAACGGCATCTCAGCACTCCCGGCATCACCACATGTGGTTCTGCTCGCCGACTCAAATCTCGGCTGTCTGTGGCGCGCGGACACCGACACCGGCGCCGTGGATAAGGCCATCACGGACCCGGCGTTCTCAATCCCGGCGAACGTTACGACGCGCATCGGTATTAACGGGCTTAAGATTCGCGGAGGCTACGCCTACTTCACGAACACCGGTGCCGGCCTCTTCGGGCGTATCCC
>JAPUUL010000700.1:0-14893 GCA_029590625.1 Lasiodiplodia mahajangana
ACCCACGATCAGTGCCCAATGACTTGCACAACCGATCCTTAGCATCCGCCTAGGGCCAATTGGGCCCTCAGGCGCCAACGCGCGAGGTAGTGTGACTGAATTAAGTCATCAGCTGCATTTGTCTATACGTGCAAGGCGTCCAACCGATGATGAGGCTACTAGGCCCCACGAACCGCTCTGGCTAGCCCGGACTCTGACCGGCGCAAGGCTATAGTAAAATGATGAACTGCGTCCAGAATCCTACTAGCATTACATGGTTGCACTTTGCCAAGCCGTGATAATGCAGTCCAGCAGCTGAAAGCCGGACGGACCGCATCGGCTCTCGTTAGCGAGTTGAATACGTATCCAAAATGCGGTAATATTTTTATTGAGATCAATCCCAACATAGGAGGCTGCGCCGATGGATACCCCTTAACACGTCAAGATCAGACGGACAAACCCCCCTTGTCAGTACATCACTTGTCCGACTCGCGACGATCAAACGGAAGGGAAATAGCCGGAGATGAGATGTCTCTGCAGCTATAGGTCTCAATTGTCTAGGTCGGGATTTTTGGAAAGACGGTGAGGAAAGGAAGGGCTTGCAGGTCCCAATGTGGCTGCTGATATTGTCACTCATCGAGCGAATCGAGTGGAATTTGACCAGCTCAACATAGGCCACTAGAGGTTACACAGCAGCTTTGGGAGCCCTGAGAATCTAGATGTAAAATATGCGGTGTTATCTTGTGCATCGAGGATCTCCAGGGCTCCGCTACTTGGTGACTTTTTTCATCGGCTGTTGATACTACTGGAT
Organism: Lasiodiplodia mahajangana; assembly: GCA_029590625.1. Classification (NCBI taxonomy): domain Eukaryota; kingdom Fungi; phylum Ascomycota; class Dothideomycetes; order Botryosphaeriales; family Botryosphaeriaceae; genus Lasiodiplodia; species Lasiodiplodia mahajangana. Next base: position 791 of record JAPUUL010000700.1, read on the forward strand.
GAAGGATGACATAGATGCATCTAAGAAGACGGTCTCGGAACGGGCCTCAGGCAAGATCCGCGATAGTGGCCTCATTATGCGATGGCCCCCAACCAATGGCCTAGCAAGACTATGGTCATTGCGACTTAGAACAAAACATGATGTACTCTTCGGACCCTTAGACTCGGCTAGTAGCTCATGAAGTCATCCAGGATTCCTAAACGACCAGTCATTTGGCCATCTCCACGTCCATTAGCATGTTGTAACGTTAATGTATGTATCTACTAGAGGCATGGAGGTGCGGCACCATAGGGTTATATCAACGACACAGTAATCCGGCGTTCGCAGCTCGGCTGTGTAAGCTACGCATATTGTCGATAACACATGATCATTCATGATTTAGCGAGGACACACAATTTCTCATTATCTCGCCCCACTCATTCAAGAGGCATAACGAGGCAGGCTTGTGAGTGATACCCAGATTGCAGAACCCCATAATACCCTCAGGCCACAAGCTTACACCGACACGTATTTCCAGGCAAAGCCCTCTCGAGTAAGACATGATGATGGCAATACGTAAGAATGAGTGGAAGACATATCATATCCAGGCTCCTCTCTTTGCAGCCCTTCCAACGCTTGGCCTCCAGAATGGGCCTCTTCGCACAGCTGAACCCAGTTGAAACAGAAAAACATGCGGCCCTGCATGTCAATATTTATATTTTTTTTCTTGCTGGAAAACAACCCATTACAACGGTTTGAGGCTTTACAGTCGTTCCGTGGAGGGGGCACCCGCAATCCTACCTTATACGTTCCATTAAATTGACTATTTGAGATCGACCGAGATACGCTCGGTCCTTGTGCAGCACGCTTTAGGTTGCAACCCTCCATGCAGAAACTTGCCGCTTGATGTGCATTCCGGGATCCGGAATGCACAAGATTTTCTGATGAGCCACTCATTGCCATTGTATGGATACACATCTGAAAGAATATGGCCAGTATGTCTCCGTTGATACGTATCAAATGGTGATGTAGCACCTTACGTTATCTTGGTTCTAGGCCAAGAAAAATAAATTAGAAACCTTAGGACTCGAGACCATTCGACCAATTTTGATTTCAAATAAACTTAGGGACTATAGTACCATACATTAGTAGTTGCCCAAGGCATATTTTGACAAGCACACTCTGTCGGTTTATGCAACGCCATCGTCATGTTTAAATATAAAGTTTGTTTGGCAACCCCTTCGCTCCGCGGGGAGCATCAAAGTGATTACGTCTGCGGCCGTAGCGGTGGCCGGATTCCCAACCACTGGGAGCGAGGAAAAATGAATAAGAATCGCAGCATATGAAAGGGTTGTCCGACTCAAGATGCCGTGAGCTAGGGGCAGCTCGTGGCGGTGGGCCAAATCTGGCCATCAAAATATTGCCACGTCGCGACTGGGCCGCGGGACCAACCATCCTTGGTAAATGTTGATTGCCCGCCTTATACTGTATGTTTTCGGGCTGGGAGAGGACTCGATGTGAGCGTTACACCTATCAGTGTAAACAGAGCCCTGGTGGTGACCTTTACGCCCTGGTTTATAGCACTTGCGGCGTAATGTGATAGATAACTCGCTGGTAACATCAAAACATACAGTCCCGCCTTGTTTTTTGCCTCTTTCTATTCACCAGCCGTCCGGATATGTGGACTAATAGCGTGTGCTGCCACTTCACGGAACCAGTTAAAGCCCCCCGGAACGGCGTTGCTGCCCATACCAAGACCAAATACTCGAACCATCTAGGTCATGTTACTATTGTTAGTTGCGGGTTTATCTCTACTCGCATTGAAACATAAGCACCTTTGACAACGTGGCTTTTTTTGCTCGGGACCGTGTAAGAGACATGCTTTCAGATATCGAGAGTTTCCAAAGCTTTCAACGATACGAGGTGAGCAACAGCACAGCGACTTGCTGGCACTCATGTGACCTGGCGTCGTCTTCGCATAATGAGGCAGCTCGTGGCTGTTACAGCTAGCATTGAATTGGCCATAAACACCGGATTTGCTCATCTCCCGTGATCATGTGATTGGCTCCCTACACAACAAGACTGAATCACTCTTCGAGATAACCCAACGCAAGCCCAGCGGATTCTTAAACAGACGACGCACCGCATCTGATAATGACTGGGCGTAGGCCTCAACACGACCACAGCAAAGATATGTAGTGCTACAATGCCAGTTAGCATAGAATGGCGGTATGACTTACGGTGATGGACATTTCCGACTACGTAGGCTCGACCCTTGAGCAGATTATATTATGTATTACGGTCTACGAGACGGGAATCTACTACACCCCATTGGGCTCGAGGCAGAGATCCCAGCATCTATGGCCAGATGTCGTAGAGGTATGGGCCTACGTAGATGGGCTATGAGGGCATCGTTCATCCGGAATCAACAATAAACCCGTGATAACCATAACAGGTCCGGTCGCCAAGCATCCCAAGTCAGGTTTCGGGTCTTGCAGCGAGCAATCCCGGCAAGGATCTAAACATTGGATCACGTTCCAGTGATCGCCCGAGTATGCTTGTCTGGGAAGATGGTGGCCTGAAACGGCAAAGGTTGGTACCTAGCCGTGGTGGGCCGGGTTGTGTGGCCTGCATATCGGGTCCAGTGGGAATGTGTACGCCCATCCATTCTGCTGCGTACGTCCCTCCATCCCAACCCATCCCGGCTGCATGCGGGAAAACGATCGAGTGCCAGGATAGGAAAAGCAAAATAAAGCATCTATTTTTTTTTTGTGTCTACAGGTACAGGGTCCCCCCCCTCCCCTCCCCTCCCCTTCGCTCGTTCATCGAGAGAGGCTGAGTGGTTCCCCTTCCTCGGGTCCGCCGCTGCGTAGTAAACGTACCACTGGCCGCGGACTGCGTGGAGCTCGGGAGCCCAGATCTCAGCAGAGTGTCTAGTAGCCGGCGGTGGTTCCCTAGAAGCTTGTTTTAGCTAGTAGCTCTCGTGGTAGGCTAGTATTTGTCTGAATGGGCTGGCGCTGGTTGAAAACTCGTGATCATACCATATTCTATGTCTAAAAGCGGTGGCTTCTATGTCCACTAAACTGTCCGAAGACCAAATCTCAATCCTATCTCCCATGGTGAATGTCTAGGTTCGCTGTTAGCGAGTAATAAGCTATGGCCGGGCCCTGTCACTCCAACTCACCAAATAATACCGGCCGCGGAAGCTAGTCACATATGGATCTGGCGCCCCCATAGACGTGAGGGTGAGCCTGGAATCATCGTAATCCTGGTGGGAGGCTACCATTCCTCCGAATGACAGGAGCCAGAGCAAAGCCCGTATAAACGCCATTTGAAGGTTGGCATTTCTGGCGGCAGATAAAACCCAGCTCATATTATCGAAACCAGAGGCATGGCGCAGTCTAGCAGAGTCAACTCGTTTAAAAGGGCCAGCTTCCCCCGTATTGGGGAGGAGGCCTCTTAGAGTTTGGCCTGGAAGACCACCCAGCTAGGAAGGTCTGCTGATGGAAGCTTACTTACTCAACTTCAAGAGAGCGAGTTATAAAATTTGGCATGTGTTTCGATAAGAAGACTTCCGCAAGAAGGAGCTAGGCAGACAAATAGCGTTGGCATGAATTGGGATGAGGATAATTTAGGGGCCTTTGTGCATCGATGATCTTCGTCTAATCATTCATAGCGTAAAAATGGCTCGCATGGGCAAGTATTGGCACGATTTACTAAAGTTAAAGCACCGAATTGCCTAACTCTATTCGCCTTTGCCTACAAGTAGCCAGATATGTGTCGGCTCTCAGCTGGAGGTATTCCGAGGGGAGACGTAGCCCTCCTCGGAACCTTAACTGCTCCCGTCACTTTAAATGACCATGGGACATTGTACCAACACATATATAGTGCTGAGCAGCTTTGACGCCATCTTTATGGAATTCAGAGATATTCACTATTATGCTGATGTTAGGGAGTATCGTATCGATTCTGGAAATGGTGCGATGAGGCAATCACCTCGAATACGTGTTGTCATATATTACTAGAAGGCACCGTGATAGGAGGCACTCGAAATGGTTTATCATGGAGCCCTTATTCCACATATTCATCTTCACGATCACTTTCGAATCGGTTTGCTCATCCCTTATTTAGATAGCTAGTTATTTATATTGACAATCTTACCGCGAATATCTGAGAGGTCATATGTTCAAGATTTATACTAATCAGGCATCTGAAGATCTCTCTTGTTTCTTCCTCTCCGTCTTTAGAAAAACATCCTTCATGCATTACCTCCCCGGTCGGTAATACTGCAAGGCCTCCCTCGACAGGTAGGGTATCCGAATAAACTTAAATACTGCCTACAACCTTGGGAAAGTTTGATCTGCTACAATGCGCCCGCCTTTGGGTGAGATAAGGGAGCCTGCCTCCATGGTTGCAACTTCTAAGGGGGTTTTAAAAGAACGATTTTTCATATGATTAAGGCTGAAGATCAATGATTTTGATCGTGACGGTCCAATAAGGCTAATATGTTCCATCTAGACGACTCTAAGAAATTGAAAAGTCGTACGAGGAGAGATGTAGGGAGAGTAAGAAGACGAGACAAGAACCGATCACGGAGAAAAAGAGAGAGACGGGCACGTTGCGTCGAGGCATTGACCAGTGCTATCAGACACAATGCCATAATGCCATAGGTACCATTGATCTTCGAAACTCATGACCTTTGTGTACAAGGTGATCTTTTTCCTCGCTATCACATCATATCATAAAATTCACGCCCCCAGCCCATCCCTTACGTATTGCACATCTGCAATGACAGAGCCTGACGTCCACTACTCTAACACTAATCTGCAGCGTTATAATAAGCGCGGCGCCACAAACGGGGGGGTTCATCTAGATAGAACATACAGATTTCGTTACCGTTACGGGAAGTAAGGGCTCAGAGGTATGTACTGTATGTATGGCGCTGCTGCTGCTGCTCCTCGTACCACCGCATCGGTACCGAATAAGCCGTCTCTGTACTTAATTAGCGTCCCGTGGCCGGTTCAACTGGCCGCCATTCACTTTCCCCAATTCCCTTGCGCCCCGCTAACACGCGATGGAGGCGATCGCGGCTCACGTGTGCGATATATGATAGGTATGTAAGTATCAATTCAGACTCAGCGCAACGAATAATCCCAACCACTCGCTTCCGGGGTTTTCGAGTAGGACGAATAAAGTCCCGTGATAGTTCGTGTTGGCTTAACCATGTGCGTAGGTAGAGGACTCGGAACGCCTTTATCTGGGGTATTATTACTCGAGGTACCTGAACCCGGCATTGTCCTTGTACTGTATGAGGTATCATTATTAAATAAAGGACCTTGCAGTCACCGTGGGGGGGTCCTAAACACACTGTCTCTCGCACACTAGACTAGATGGTTAATCTACCCACTACGGCAGACAGCCGCCGCTAAGTAAGTAAGACATACCGTAGCCCCCCTAGCCCAGGTCGTAGATCTATGCTAGGTAGACCGTTGCAACTCCGCTTACGCCCGTCTGCAAAATTGCGAACACGACATCGAAATCATGTAGGGGGTGACGCGGTAAAAGAGAAAAACAAAAAAGAAAGAAAACGAAAGAAAGAGCTAATAAAAAAGAAAAGGCCGAGAAGAAGTCATCGCGCTGCTACACGAAATATGTGACCTGAGGTTGCAAACTCCCTCCCGTAAGTCCGGTGAGAGAAGAATGCGCCGGGGCAGTTCGTAGTAACATGGGGGTTTTTGCGGTAGTGGTCCTCAAAGTTTCAATACGGGTGTCCGACAAATACGAGACGAAGTGGTATTCGTCGCCTGCACATCCCTGCCCGTAGGTCGGTACTGCCGGGTCAGTCTTGACCAGTAAACTCGACCATATTTCGAATATGGTTGGTTATGACGGACCATCTATTTCACACAGCCTCATTCGAAAAGAGTCGTTCGATTGCATTCAATATCATAGACAGACGTGTGAGGTAACCTAGTATTCATCATCACAATCATCATCCTGAGAGAATGTTGCAACATGTGTAGTATTTGTATTCATGTAGAGCTATCGAAATGCATGGGGCGTATGCCTAGAGATTTCTATGTAGCCTTCGCCGAGGGTATCAATCGCGTTTATCCCGATTCTGCGCCGATCCGTTACGCCCTCTTACATGCCTATCCGGGCACGAGTTATCCATTCAAGCAGTTAATGAGCTATCCAACCACCAAGTGAAATGCAGTAATCCTATGACAACCCAGGAAGAGAGCTGAAATCGCCAGCATAAGCATGCTCGGCTTCCCACTTCAAGAAGTCGCCTAGGTCGTGCCCGAGATTATATCCCATGGGCACGACGTCCATGTCGTCCCCGTCGCTGCTACGGATCACCCGCAGGTCTAGCATCGGGCTGGGCGGCAGGCTGTTGACGCTCTCGTGGTTCAGGACTTCCTTCTGCTCGCTATCCTCTTGCCATGTGTCCTCCACATTGTAATGCGACTGACTGTTCTTTTTCCCTTTTGTAAAGCCAAGGTCGAGCTGTAGATTCGAGGCGCGCGATTCGCGCTGCGTTTGTGGACTATGCGGGAAATCGGGGATCTCATCTCCGGAGATCGTGCTTGTGGGACTTGATGCTTCGCAGTCACTGGTGGCTAATGTTCCAGTGCTCTCAAAGTGCCACGATTCCCACCACTCTGTGATATCGGCAATTTCTTCTGCTTCTCCTCGTCGGATAGTGTCGTCGCTTTCCGAGAATAGGTCGCCGGCGCCACCGAGAATTGCCATCTGGAATGCCGTCCAATCGAGGCCGTCATCGCCCCCAAGTTTCATATCTGGTAGTAGGTCGGATTTAGATAGCCGAATGGCCCCATGCCTAATAGTGGGCGTGGTTAAAGAGTATGATGGTGATTTAAGGTATACATATTCGGAGGCAAGGGATATTCCGAGAGAATCGTTGGATTCGTTGCTGGAGTAAAGTTCATCACTGCTTCTTGGCAGAGGACTTGTTTCAGGAATGATTGGAAGCTCTGTCATGAGTTTGCGCGACGAGGACCTAACGTGTCTCGTCGACATTATGGGAGACGTCTTGCTCGTATGGAACGTTGGCCGTTGTCCAAGAGGAGAAGAAGTGTTGTCTCTACGTTGTCTTTCGAGCATGAAGTTCCGCTGTCCCACATACTCGGGAAATGAGGCAAGCTTTTCTTCTATAAGCGCTTCTATATCGAGGTTGACATCTGTCGATTCAACACGCGATGGGGACTCGTCAAGATCGAGGGGCTCAATCGGATCAGCAAACTCCTGTTCCAAAGCCTCCGCCATCTTATCCACTTGGAGCTTCGTTATTCTCTGCTGTTTGAAAGCCTCGATCTGATCAGGCGTAAGCATTTCATCTGCTTCTATTCTGTGAAACAGCTTCCCGGTGAGCAATTCCGAGACATTTTCTGTTAGCGTCCATCTTGGACCACTCCTGGTTGCTTGTTTTGGCGTTGTAGATTTCCGCATCGGCCTCATCGCTCTAAGCTGCTTAGGCTTCCTTGATTTCCTCATCGTGGGCTTCTGTGGCGGAGTGCTATCCTTAGGCGGAGTATCGGGAGAAGACTCGAAACTAGAGCGTGCTTTCGCCAGAGGACTCTTTGAAGGTGCTTCCTTTGGAGGCGGCGTGGGTGGCGCGAGTTCATTTACTGCCGACAATGTACTACCGATAGGTTTAAAAGCGTTCTCGGCCTCTTGCATAAACTGTTGCGCGTCGTCCGAGAGGTCTGGGGATATTGTTTCCTCCGATTGTCGACCTTTTGTGCTTGTTTCCTTGTCCCCCTCTTCGGAGGACAAAGGCCGAGTCACGTCTCCCTTACTTTTAGAGTCGTTTGACAAGTAAAAGCGGGACTTCGGTATATGGCGTGTGAGTGTGTCGTCGGGCCCGCTAGTGTTAATAAGAGATAGTAGGAGATGCTCTTCGCTTTCTCCCTTTGATGCCGTCGAGTAAACGGGCGACCTTCTCTTCCAACTCAACAGGGGACAATCGCACTCATCATGGACCTCGCATTTACACGAGGAGCTCGCCGAGGAACGTGGTGTTTCGCTCGGGAGCGGTGGTAGCGGCCGCAAGATGTCGGAATGGGTGAGAGGGCTCGTAGCTATAATTGGGGCTGGTGCCCGTTTCTTGCGGGTATGTCTGGTCGTTGTGTATATCTTGCCACCACTTCCTGCACTACTGGCATCCTTTTCTGTCCACGAATCGAGCAGAGCATCTTCTATCTTCAGCTCCGCTCCATTCAAATCCTCGTCACTTAACCGCCGGTGGGGTATAAGCTTTCGAATACTAATGCTCGATCTAGATAGCATAGTGGCTGCACAAAGAACGGGAGGTGTAATCAAACATGTAGATCATGGGGAGAGGCATCGCATATAACGGCTTCAGTCTGGGGTATTACAAGGCTGTCCATCTAGGCCACCAGGAAGGACTTTGTACTAGGTAGCAGGAGCAGCAGGAGGAGGAGGAGCAGGAGTAGCGGCAGGGGGGCATGATATCTACATTCGCACTTACATCCCGCTACTCCGCCTGCCATGCTACACAGCACAGAGAACGGGGCGTGACGTGACATGAGGTCGACAATCCCTAGCTCTTGGACAGACCTGGATGAGATGTCGATGCCTAGCCTGGCTGATCCCAGACCAGACTTTCCAGTGCTACAGGGGGCGTCCTGGTGCATGCGGGAAGACCGGGGCAGTCCGCCAAGCCTCCTAGGCCAGGGTGTTCCCTTTCTTCCCTTTACGGAAGTATACGCCAGGGTAGTGCAGGTATCCTGTTATTTTTGTCGTCCATTGGCGAATTTCTATTTGCGAATCAACCCTAGCGCAGATCGTATCGAATACCTAGCGCATTGTGCATTGTAGTGTGTGTGTGTGTGTACTTAGTGTAGGTACAGTACAGTACTGCATCGGACTCGGAGGAAGGGCATACATCGCTAAGTTGACGTCAACTCTTCCGACCACTTCCCTGAAATCTCTCCATGGTTAAGGCATGTGACGTGATGCGCTACGCAATAACAACCAACTCGATGGGCTGCGGAAATGTTGGTAACAAGAGATAGGACATATGACACACTTTACTGGCGTCTGGAGGAAGAAGTTTCAAAGCCAAAAAGAATCGACAAAGTCAAAACCAACATCAAACACTAACAGTACTGGGTGGTGGTGTGTTGCGTGGTGTATTGCTTGGTTGGTTGGCTGGTAGGTAGCATTCTACTACCTCTACTACCCACTGTACGGCGTAAGGCGGACAGCCACCTGCACTGGCGTTAGCTGGTTGGGTTTGCGGTTTTGTTTGAATGCCCGCGCAGCAGGTAGCCCGCGGTTAACGGTCAACGGGGCGGCCGCACCACTTAGGTTCTGGCATTCTGGCAGTGGTGTAGAGTACATTGGCATTGTTGAGTAATTCGTACAGCTGACAGCCTGAGATTGTTGAAGATCTGCACCACTAAGCTCTGGGTCCGTCGGGTCGGAAAAGCACGTCGAGTCGCTGCACACGTAAGATGCCCGACATGTTTTTTACATGTGCGTAGCCGGATACCTACCGTAGATAGACATGGACATAGACACATGCTATGCTAATACGGCGTAGGGTGACAGTACCTACACGTTTACCTAAGGTACAAGCAAACATGAACCTCATTTTACCGTATATATACGTATCAGAAATAGATGCTACAACGAAGGAAGCTGAAAGAGCCACTTAGTGGCGTAGGGGTATCGTGTTCCCACGAATACAGTACTGTATAATATGCATTAGGTAGATAGTGCAAACGTAAAAGGGCTAGCCAACGCGACAACGATCGAGTGCTCTGATTGTTGGGGCGAAGAAACCGGACAGAGGATACCGAGAAGGCCGGAGAGAATATGTGAAATAAATGCGAACTAATGGAGGCCTAGAATGTGATCATGTCCAATCAAAGGGGCTAATGAGAGTGCGGACATTGAAGATCGTTCCAGCCGGCCTGGGTGTCGTCGCCCCCGATTGCGTTTGTAGCATCGTTCAGCGAGTCGGATTCTCGACAGCCATTAGTTCCGGAGGAGGGAGACTACCAAATCATATGGGTGGCCCGAATGGGGAATGTGGGTTGCCGACAGGGGCTTACTTTGAGAGAGAATGCCTACGCATACAGCACTGCGCTGCGCTGCGCTCAATATATTGGAATAGTTGCAGCCAGTAGTAGGAGCACGCGCCAAGTCTTTCCTGTATGCACGGCATACTCCTGAAGGAGTGTGTAGAGTGTGTCTGTCTATGTAAGTACGTACGTGGGTGTGGGTGGGCGTGGATTGCAAGTAGGTATTGTAGATGGCAAGGAGCAATAAGCTTGCCAGTAAGGTAATAATTCAGAAATACCTTAATACGGCGACTTGAGCTATATCTGATCTGCATGCACATGCACGGGCAACGGGCACGGGCACAGGCCGGGCGTTGGACATGGGCGCGGACAATATTTCACACACGTCTCCGACTGGAATAATTGCCAAATTGGGTGGACAAGTCCATTGATATAGATTAAGTATGCAACTAAGCAATACGCACGCAATACTTCATAGCTGCAATCTTCTCCACATCGAGCTCATGAAGCTCGCCAACTTGAAACCCCCAAACAAACTCGAACTTTTATTACCATAGCATTATACATCATACCTAACATCTAAATATACATATTCAACTCTCTCGTCGATGATCACACATTGTTCCCCGTCACCGAATTAGTTATTCATGGGCATGCAGAGAGAGATCTCCGATCCGCGGGAGTAGCTCGTTCCTTTGCGAGTCTGCCCGCGCTCAAATACGTACATTTACAAGTACGCTGTATCCGCCGCTTCCGAGATAAGACCGCATCAGACCATACTGCTATCAGAAGAAACAACTTGTCCATGTCTAGGCTTAGCTCCTTTCATGTGGGAGGATGGATGCGATACTGGCATATGTCTATACTGGAGATGGATGGAGGAAACATACCAAGGTTGACTTGACTGCTGGGCCAGAACCCCCGCGTGACACAGGACACTCATCCTTACATCCCTAACGCTGAATAAGGACCACGCAACGTTGGGGGGAATCCTCCTCGCAAATACAACGAATCCTAACTACCTAACAAGTAACTTCTAGTTTGAGTACTGTGCAACACAAATCAACTGGACAGAACTGGAGATGGCGCCAGCGACAGTGACAGTAACATCTCAGTTGTCCATTTTAGACGCGCAACTACGCCGAAGGTCTCTGGCATTACCTATCTACTGGAATCTAGGTAACCAATGGGTGGCCGACATCGTCTGTAGTCACATGAACGGGAGTTTTGGTGTCACCAACGGCAGATGACTGACGCAACATCAAAAAGTCCTGAGCAGGCAAATATTACCGAGTCGAGGATTCTGAGCCGATTGGAAGGGCAGTCTCCGAGGGAAGACGGGCGGCCTAACCTCGTCCCCGTCTAAGTAGCCATCTAAGTAAGTATCTATCTATCTACTACCTACCCGTCAAAAAGCGAAGGCGAATGCGAATTGAGGATGCGCATAGGTATGTAGGAGATGCCTTAGTGCTCGGTACACTTATCTAGGCTTAGGTAGGCACTGCAGGGTATCTACTGTACAGGACTGTACATGCATACATACATACGCAATGCAACTTGGCAGATTCCATCCCACCCCTGTGGCTGCGGTGCACAGCCCATATATGCCACAGTCTATTATTCTCTATCTACATATCTACATACCCAGATCGGTACTAGATGGCGTGATTGTAGCGATCAACGGCCAGACCCCACGACAGACCCACGACATCGGTGCACGCAGGGACCCTCGAGAACCCGCCTATCGTCACTTGGCGAGCTGCCTCTCGCTCAGCACCAATGCGGCAATGCCTCACTTCGCCCCCTTCTCACCAGAGATCCGTAATAACTAGAGTCATCGGTGCCCTCGCCTCCAATTCTGTTTTTGATGCTGAGAAAACACTAAACTCTGACTGATGGAAGTCGGCGGTTAGTAATGTCACGCTTCGTGATCTTTCCTTTCGCCGTTTGACAATACCCAATACAGAAACAATATGTAGGTACAGTACAAGTGTCACATGAGCGCCGCATCTATTACTGGTTGTGGCTTGCAGCCATCTGCAGTTTGGCAGTCTTGGCCTTCTAAATAGGGCTGGTCTATATCTGCTGGGGAGATGAAGCTCATCACACCTGTCGGTCCAGGTCACCGAAACACCATCGGCTCCAAATGCTGCATCAAGTTCACGAACACTGTCTTCCCCCCTCGCCTAAACCAGCCGAAACTAAAAACAGGACACGGTGGATCTCCCATCTCAGATCCCGCGTGTCCCTCGTAAGGCCAGAGAACCCCGACAGCCATGTGTATCTCCTCGTGGGTTTCTGCGGGTTTCTGATCCTTTTCTTCTATTTTCTACGGTAACCGAGTGTCGATTGTTTGTTTAGAAACACATGGCCGAGAATAGTCGTGGGATTTAGATTTAGCCTTCGGCACAATTCGCCTTCTCTAATCGGCATCTGTAGCTGCACAGCCTCAATGACGAACCCGAGGCTAGCTCGGGCCCTGCCGAGCTTTGATGCTTGCGGTGCAACGAGTCCTGTATAGCATTGAAAAACTTCAATCCGCTACTGGCGAGTGGTACGAGACGGACCGGTTGAACTCAATTCGCAGCTGAGCTACAGTCCTGTGTAGACTCAACAGAGTCGCAGTGTATTCCGAAGATGTGACCCTACAGCTTGCTTGCCCGGGGTAGTACTACTGTGCCACCGTAGCTGAAATCTAGTCTACTGCACACCTCGTTGCCGAATGCGCACGCAGGTACCTGAAACAGACGGGAGATTTATGATGAAGACGGGGTGACATCGCGCCAGTGTGGCTGCCATTCCTAAGCACATTTCACATCACCCGAACCATTTGCTCGGTCTAGGTTAGATTGCGCGAGGCAGATACTTACAGGAGATGTTATACCGTTACAATTAGATGCGCAGTTAGGAGTGCCCGTCTAGGAGAGTCTCCGCAAACACCCACCATGTCACGCACTTGAGGCGACTTAGTAAGTAAGAAACGAGACTGCATCGTGGAATGTGACCGTCGTCGATCAACGATTCTGATTGGAAGTCTACTTATCGTCCTGTCATTGCGAGCGGAGCGCGAGGTGCTCGCTATCGTCACGCCTTCGCCAACAACGTGCGACATACGATACACGTATGGTGCGTGCAGATTTGTTTACATTGAGGAACTTTGATCCCCCTAAGTTGGTGATGATGGCGGCGGCACTGTATTAGAACAGCGCGCTTGTCTCGAAAATCTAGACCCAGACGCCGCGTATTGCCACAAATTTCGCAGAAGCACAAGGCGGATAATCCTTCGAGTCAGGAGCAAACTTTCCCCCCCATTCCTCCCCAGGGTACTTGGGTAGCTTAATCCTAAAGCCTTGCGGCGTAAAATATGATGACGCCGCCGCCGCCCGATTCCTTACCCCTGACTTGCGACCATTCGCATCGTCTGAGACCTGGTGGTGGTGTTGCTACTGTCGTTGCGTCTTGCGAGTCCCCTCACGTCACCACTCCTCTCCTCTCCTCTCCTCCCAGCCAACGGATCCGGGGTGGTTGGGTGCGCTAGATGATAACTTTTTTTTCGGCGCAGGAACCAACAAGACTCGTCACATTACACAAATCTATATTGAGCGGAGCGGGTTGCTCTCCCTCCTCTTCACAGTAATGGTGGGCCGCTTTCTTACGGCCGTGATTTATATCCTCTACCCACCTACTTACTCCCGGGGCGCCGAGGAAATAGAAGAGCGATCATCGTGGCCAATGATTCAGATACGACGAGAACATTTCTCGTCATTGAGGGGAGTGGTGGTGGGTGGTGATGGTGAGTGGTCATATGATGCCCCGCGCGCTCGTTCTTCGGCCCCTTTCGTCCCCCAACGAAGTGAGATCTGATGAGTCCCATTCCAGCCCCCGTCTTATCTAGTTGTTGGCCCACGCTTCCCGGGCGCTTGGAGTAAGGTAGGGGGCCGATGGGAGGATATGATGCGACTGTAGGATAGGATAATGCAATGCCGAGGCGAATTTGATTCAGCCCAATGGTGAGGCGGGCGAGCGAGTGAGCGAGCGGGTGGTCACA
>JAPUUL010000701.1:0-14891 GCA_029590625.1 Lasiodiplodia mahajangana
AGATCGTCTCGTCGATCAACTGCAGCGCGCCGCATTCGCGGAAATCAGCCGGGCTCCTCGCGAAGACACCGTGGTACGTCTGCGCCGCCGTCGCGGTTGTTGTTTTCCACGCGAAAATACTGAGGTCATTCGTGTCCTTCACGATCTCCTCCTGAAGCCTGAGGAGCGCGCGCGGCCCTTCGCCGTATAACATGGGCATGTTGACTTCGAAAATACCGATCAGGCAGTACGCCATGTCCTCGAGGCGCGTGGTCTGGCGCTTTGCGGCCCAGGACATCCTCTGCGCGATGGGAAGGCGGTAGATGCCTTCGGGACTCTCTAATACATCGGCCCCGATCTGGGAGGCGTCTGCGACCAAGTCCTTCAGATCCTTCTTCGTTCCGCGAAACTCCCAGCTCCGATCGTAGAACTCGACGTCACGCGGTGCTAACAGCTAGGTAGGAGACATATCTCAGCTCGGCATCTCTCACATATGTATACGTATACGATTGGGGATCATGTTTCAGTTACCTCTTGCAATGTCCATCCACGCGTAAACCATCGACAATTCCTCAGGGCCGATTCAATGGGCTCTTCGGCTGCCGCCGGTAGATCTGCTAACCAGGCGTAGCAGACTTTGGCATCTCGGTACCAGTTGAACATTGCTACATTATCGACGCCATCGGTCAGGGCATGTTCTTGAAGCTTATGGGATAACGCTGTGCTCCCCACGTACAATTAATCGCCTCTGTGAGTTCGGCGCTGCTTGTCTTGTCAATGCAACATGTATCTACCCAAGCATACCGAATGCCGTCCCTGCGAGCAAGTTGGCACGTCGAGATGATCTTGGCGTATCCCTTCTTATTCTTCACATGTATGTCAAAACTTGTGAAGTCCTGAAATGTGACCTCCTCATCTTCCCAAGTGTGTGATAGAATGGCATACTCCACGGTGTCGGGGCTCACAACCATGAAATCTTCAAGAACCAGGGTGTCTACGTTGATAAGCCTCATGATGGTCGTCGCATGAGGCCAATCTCGTGGCGTCGAATATTCAAGGGACTAGTTAGTATAAACACGCCGCCTCGCCTACTTGGTGGGGTTAGGAAATAGTAAAGGCTACGGATATCCTACGAACATTCTCCTCGTGAGCCCTACACAGCGGGGCCCTTTATTGGTTCCTGTATACTTATGTACAGATTCCCAGACCGCTAAACATCATCAATATCTATTGTAGGTTCTAGATAGAGACTTGTCCAGCCTAGTGGCTTCTCTAGGTGAGTATAATAGGCAACACTAATGTAGCGCAGTAATGCGACGATCCCATGTCACAGATACGACGAATACGATCGCCTATCGCGTCCTTCGTCCGATTTCGAGCGAAACTTGGTGCTAAGACAAGGTTAACCATCTACCTACAGTGTCTGCGTTGAATTATGTCCGTGATAACTTGTCCCATGATCTTTTGACGATATAGAAGACTTGAGATAATCCAAGCACCGCGGTAATACCCCGCACACGAGAAGCCGAAAAGGCTTGGCTGATTTGATGGAAATGCCTAGGTGTAAGCGCGAAAACAAAAGGTTCAACATGATGCCCTGAGGCAGTCTCGAGGTGATATTATCACAATTTATACTGATGAAAAAGGGTATTGCATTGACGTGTGTGTTCATTGAGATACCACGGCGCGATTAAGCGACCATATCAATCAGACCTTCTACGCTTTGATTCGAGCCTAGTGCTGGATAGTAAGCCGATATGATAGGATAAAGTGGAAGACTTGCGTTCTGGTGGAGGACGTGCTACATGATTATTTGCCGTCTAGTAGAAAGAAGTTATTGGAGCGACAAGATCTGGCGTGATCGCGACAGTGTCGCCGGTTCTGTCATTAAGCGTTATTATGCATCACGTAACATGTAGTATCTTTGGAAAGGGTTCAACCAGCCGTTCGTGGCCGCTTTTTGGGGTATCAGTCTCTGCCTCGGTCAATAGTATATATATACATAATCTCTTGTTCCTCTTATTCGGATCTTCTATTCACATAGAATAGATATATGCTGGGGTATTCGCTGCGTGCCTACACTCTTGTCTTTTCTCCCTTTGTTGGCCAGCCCAGAGCACCATTTTTATATGGAAAATAGAACACCACGAATCCAAAAACGAAGAGCCGACACTACATAACCGGGGACCGAATGCTCCTACTGTGTGGTCTCTAGATAGAGAAACCAAGGTGACGATAGTCTTCATATAAACCAAGAATCCAGAACGCATAAATAAAGGGTATTGGGGGTGATGCAATGCTAAAAAGTCCAAAAAAAATCCCAGTGGTCGCTTCATAAGGCAATATGCTATTGTTATTTAACGGAATTTCAAGAACAAAAGAAAAAGGAGGTTGGCGAATGGAGATGTTCCAAGGTGGCATGTCGACGTAGGCCATGGTCTTAGTTAAAGTTGCTATCAAGCATACTTAGAAGCTACGGCGGACATGGCCGAGGGGTTGACCAAAATTGCTACTCTTTCTTAGTTTCAGAGGAATGTCCTCTTCAACCTCTTCGAGCGGATCTTCCGGGTGGCTATCGTCGATATGGTCGTTGGTAGCTTTCAGGTCCAATATTGGCTCTGGAGTCACTACCTCATTGAGCACGGATGGCGTGGCGTCGGTGGCTTTGACCTCTTCTAGTTTATCTGATAACCTGCGGAGAAAGATCTCGTCTGCGGCTGGCCGATTCTTCAAACAAAGAGGTCCCTTGAGTGCTGGATCGTCATCGCTAGGTTCGAATGTAGTCTCATCTGCGATGGCTCTATCAACGTAGACTAATGGAATCATAGGATGGCCCTCATTAGTGTCGGGTAATTCTGCTGGCTCGCCCTGGTTCCGTGCTTGGTCGACTTGCGTCATTTTTGGCTCATGGGCGCTGGTTGGTGTAGAAGCCCCGCTGCTACCAGCAGTGTTTCCAGCAGTGGAATCCATAGTTGGAAGTGAAGAAAAAGATATGGAATGGTTTGGCGTATGTCCAGCATGCATCGTGAGTCTGTGGTGCTCGGGGGCCTTCAACGCCTCCTGGGTCTTGACAGCGGGCGAGACTTTAGACTGCGATTCAGTCAATCCCTTCTTTAGATTTGATGGTGATCCATTGTTTGGAGCGGCCGTGGGCGATAGCGGCTTTCCATCGTTGAACGTGGCCTTCTGGATCGCAGGTGCTTTTAGCCGGATGCCTTCAAGCCCTGGGATAACCTCGTTGACGTCAATCGATGGAACTCGCTCCTGCTCTTTGTGTGAAGCCATGCTTGTCGGCAGTGCGCTTTGCATTCGTGGGTCGAGCGGCACGAAAGGGTTCGACTCCGGTATAGTAGAACCTCTTCCAGGCGGTAAGCTGGTCGGCGAAATACCGTCCGACGGAGTTGGGAATGAGGAAGTAGGCGGACCGTCAGTTCCCGGACCAATAGAACTGCCGGATCGACGGTCGCCGACACCCCCCTCGACAGCCCCATCGAAGGCTAGACCAGATTTTACCACGCCAGGCCGCAGGAATTCAAGCATCTTGATGTATTCCTCTACCCGAGTCTCAGCCGCCTTTACTTTTTGTTTCCAATCTTTTATTTCATTTTCCAATTTGTCTTTTAACTCCGCCCAAATCAATCGCTCTTCGTCCATCATGTTCCGTTCTTCTTGAAACATCTCTTCCGCTCGAGAGCGACTGGCTTCCAGGTGTGCACGTTCGGCTTGCCAGTTTTCTAGCAACCTCCGATTATATTCATCCCTACGATGAAGGAGGGTCGCAGCGGTTTGAGGGCTCAGGTGCCCAAAGGGCGATCTTGCGCCGGAGTCGTCGGGATTCATAGAAGGCGATGCCATGGAAAACCCCGAGTCTGCCGTGCCTTTCGGTGGTGTCGGGAGAGTGTGATACTCTGCGGAAAGATATTGTCGAGGTTTCGATGTCTGTTGGAGAGAAGATGAGGTGGTGTGGTTGTTTATGGGCGGCGACTTAAGATTATTCGGAGCTTCGAAATAAGGTTGTTTTATGGATTGTGGTAAAGAAAAAGGTGAGATGACAGAGTCTGGCCGGCCATTGAGGTGGGAGACGGAGCCCATAGATCGGTCAAAGCAGTCTATACCACCGGAAGGCAGAAAGGAATTGGAAGGTAACCTCGTCATGGTAAGCATTGTCGGAAAGGTGGCGCTCGTGTGTGTGAAGCAAGGTGAAGAAATGGGAGTAGCTTCGACTTGATCGGGTTGAAGGTTGTGGAGAGAGCAGCAAAAGCCTAGCCGACCGACAACCTAGCCTAAAGCTTAGACTGGTGGGGTGACGAACTAGGTTTCCGTCTTGTGTAATCGAAGCGCGTCACTAGGAGTAGGAGCCGAAGTTTAGGAAGAATGCGACCGCTGCCTTCGGGATAAAGATGAGGATGCGCTTGCGTGGTTGGTTTTGGTTGAGCAAGGCTTCCCGGTCTGACAGCAATTGTGTTGATGGTTTGTTGCACCCGTCAAGTGCATAACTGTGTAAGACGCCTAACTGTGTAAGACGCCAGTGGAACCGATGCATGCAACTTTGGGGTCGGGAATTAGAGATCGGAAGTAGATTGTCGAGTATTATTGTGTGGCTGGATTACAGTTGGATGATAGATAAAGTACTAAGTAGGTAGGTAGACTTCTTTCTGGTGTTGACCGAGGCAATGGAGGTTAGGAGGTAGATGGAAAGAGGGCGGGCGCATGTGGGAGCTAGCGACTATGAGGTAGTGACGTATTGGGCAATTAATTCAAGGTTGTATGTATGTACCTGGCCATCCAGAGCGTGAAACTTCCGCGCAAATAACAACAGCTAGGCTTGTATACTATTCGGTATTCAAGTATTTCTCTAGGTAGTCTAGATCATTACGGTCTTGCTTGCATTGAAATGACACACGTTGGCATTAAGGGGTGATGTATATAATGTGGAGGAATCGGGAAACACAAGAAGATGGGAACAATGGAGAGAGAGAAAGATGAAAGATGGACGGCATGCATATGACGGACAGTGGAGGTAGTACCCAGGTAGGTACCTACACAGAGTAAACTGGGTACAGTGCCCAGGTACTATCTTTGCTACGGCACTGCTACAAGGTGCTTGTAGCCAGTTAGGCGGATCCAAATTCGGGGTCTCTCTAGTTTCGATCGAGAGTGGAGCCAATTAAGTCAAGACCCCAAAAGCCGACAGGGGGGTTGGATGGAAGAATCTGAGGAGAGGACCCCTGAATTGTAGTTTGGTACCTCCCTACATACATACCTACTAATTGCTGGCCCTATATGGCCCTATATCTCCTTGACTGTTATTCTGTACTCTGCCTCTCAAGCATCGGCCCCCAATTCCCACACCCATATCCCAACAATTAATGCATTGCATTTACAAGACGCAGGGGGAAGAAAAGGCTGACTGTCAAAACAACTTGGAACAATTCCGACAGCGTTAGGCCATTTAGATAGCTCCGTCTTCGTTGGCAGGTACCGAAGAGCCCAGCCCCGTAATGGCATACGTGGACATGGCCAGCGCTCAACAAGCTATCAGAGTGTCGAGCAGCTCCTAGACTCCATGTCGTAGGCGGTAGTCTAGATGATTTGGAGAGGATAGCGACATCATTCTTGGTGTTTCAGCCGTCCAATAGTGCCCGTCGTTTGCCACGGTCAATCACGGCTCAGCTGAACTCNGGGTCTGCAGTCATTTACCCTTCCGTACTCCCATTGACACTACACTCTGCAGTAAGATGGGCGCACCGATGCACCTCGCACAACGTCTGATGAGTAATAATGGCATAGTAAATCGTCGGGTCTTAGAAGTTGAGCGGTTGGTCCAGCCAGCCAGGTCAAGCCGGACTCACCCCCAGCCCAGCCTGTTCCACATCGGTCAATTGACCGCCTGGCCTGGGTGATGCCGCCAGAGTCGCATTCTTACCATGCCAACGTGGCAAAAATCTGTCATCGTCGATCTTAGTCAGTCACCTGTATCTATCACCTCAGGGGGACTGCAGCGTTGGTCTCAAATGGGAACGGCCCGCCATACCTTGACTTACATAGGTCTGAGGCTTCTACAATCTGAGGCTACACAGATTGATATCCTTGTGCCTTGCTTTTGCGGTGGAATAAACAGGCAGGTATCGTGAGTAGAATATGATATGTTGCCTACCGAGCCTACAAAGAGCAGTTACCGAAAGATGACCGCACAGCGGCCCGTCCCAAGTCGACCTTAACTCTTGTCTTCCAATAGTTACAGATGATTACCTATTCGAGTCTTTTACATACTCCATCCAGCGTGCCTACTTACCTACCTAGGTTGTCTACCCCACACTCGCTACCGTGTAATGTGCAGAGTCCCTCGTTTGGAAGGGATTCTCCCCGTTGTTCCGCCAGCTTGAATCGTGGGGTTAACCGACTCGAGACCAAGCACTGTACATATATCCTGCATTGCCCGTTCTGAGTAAAAGCGTCAACTCGACGGAAATACCCACGCCAAGGCCAATTGCTGCAGCACAGCACAACAACAATCCCATGTCGTCGCAGAAAGCGCATGGATGGACGGCGCTTCTCATTTTTTCGGCGGAATCTGAATTTCCATCGACCCAGCTGATCAAATCTGCAGGGACCTTCGACTCTCCACCCACACTCCACTCAAAGATGTGGACGGAGTGCAAACCCGGACTCACCGCCGAACCGAAGAAATCAGACTTCGCGTGGTAATACCACGAGACAATTGATTTTCTGTCGACTTACCCCAACCGTCGAACCCATCCCGCCGATGGTTCCTTCATTTTTTATTTATGTATGCGCACACGACCTCTTGGCAAGGGTCTTTATGCTGATGCCTCTAATGTATGCGGTAGAGCGACGAGTTCAGACTTAGCCTTAGGTTGATATGCGAGAGCTAACCCTAGCGTATCGCCTGCCTGACATCGGCCCTTCACCTCTCATCTTCGTGGGTCTTGATCGCAAATACTTAAGGAGGTAGCATAGTTTCAACACCGAGCCACATCATTCGCCCTATTCTTGTTTTTTTTCCCCAAGACTTAGGTATCGAGGTCCCACCTTGGACACGTTGTATGAAGGATGCGCCGAGTCCAGTGCAGAGAAATCTCCAAATACCCACACTCTTTAGGTCCCACGTACCCCTCACGAGTCTCGTTCGCGGATCGTATCCTCGGTTTACCGAATATTCAATGCCATGCCAAGTATATGGGATCATATCCTAGCGAAACCGCCCCGTTTTGCCAATGCTGCTTGCCTGTTCGTGCAAGTGAGCAATAGGTAAGGATGATTTGCTCCGGAATGCCCCCGATCGTGGCTTGATATAAATCATAAATCCCAGCCATCGCTCCCGAAGCTAGTCACCGAAACAACGGCAAGCTGATAGGTCAATGGGGTTTAACACCTAGCAATAGACTAGGCCAGACCTTCTCGAGATAAGTTTAGGCGCGGCAAAGCTACTAGAGAGAATGCTCTAGTGTACCCGTAGTGATGCACTACAGGGTTCTCGTCGCATCGTGGCTGACAATTTAGGGAGTGTATTGCCAACGCAGTGGATAAACGCATTGGAGCTAAATCGTAATATTTGTAGAGATAGCCAAGGGGAACTAGGAGGTAGGTAAGGAAGTTTACAAAGGAAAGTCAGCTTAATTTTCTCCCGAAAGCAGGTTCTCCGCGCCACTTGGTGATCAATGACATCATCGAATTAGGTGTGAGCTGACTAACGCACGTGCTTCCCTGCTTGTCACATAAGATAATCTTTTTCATATATTGCTACACTTGAGAACCTTGTTTTTAAGCCTTCTTACGAATATTCGATTAGTCTTGTAAGCATAGAGANTTTTTTTTTTCTGGATCGTAGCTTACTAAAACAACAACTATATTCCAGTCCAGCTGTTCCCCCCCCCCTTATTAGGGTATATCGAAAAATAAAAGAGGACAGAGAGTCAACATGTTAGCTATCGTAGCTAGAAACAGAGGATAGTCTTACCGGCTCAATGGAAAGACCAACTAATACCGACACGGCAAATCTCGGGGGCAAACGAAGTAGCACCCTTATTGTCGAGTGTATGAAAACGGTGCCTGGGGTGTGTTGAAACGAAAGATTGATTGTGAAACACTATTAAAATAACATCAATATAACTCTTCGAAATTATTTAACAAAAACCATTATGCCTAAGATTATAATGTACACAAACCTTCAAGACCTACGAAAAGGCTGGTGATCTTGCTAGAGAGGCCACCAAAAAGATGTTTCGAATTTCATAACGTTATATTTAAATATCATGAGCACCATTACATTCACACTGCCGAGTTAAGACTATTGAGTTCGAATCCATAGAGTAGTAGCTGATTCCTATAACAGCAGTGAAAGTTCTTCATTAGTCTCAGGTAGAGTCACTTTCAAGACCCCAGATGTACGCCCTACGAGGCGTCTAGATCACCACNTCCTTTTTAGTACTTTACTTACTACTGCTAGTCTGCCACAAGCCATATATAGAAGCTACTCTTTCATATCAAACGCTCCCTAATTATCGGACGTAGGCTATCCTCCCTAGTACCGGCACATATTGATTCGGACCGAATTTACAGTCACAAAGTCATAATTAGGTCATATCACTCGCCCAATACACAGCATCCTCGATATCAGCCTCTTTCCCATCATCACGCAAAATTATAAGCAAGTTAACATCTTCATGCGCTATGAGCTCCCGAGCTAGGTGTGCGTCCACAGCAGCAGGTGTGTCTTTGAGGACAATCTTGACCTAGAGTGCATCATTGGTATCTAGTAGGCTTATTGAGGTCAGCCCGGGATCGATAATTCCTGGTCCCACAAAGGGGTTATCTGGAGGGGATATTTTGGCGCAACCAAAACAGTGTTGAGCATTTGGCCGTATATTCCGGCTTTCACCAAAAGCCGACTGAGCGATTACCAAGGTAACGTGCCTCGCGGCAGGGACAGTCACGTGTTCTGATGGCGATGAACTCGGACGCACTCTCGCTATTATGTCGTTCGTGGGCGTACCACCGTCGATGGAGATACAATTGGATTATTTCTCAGGCACAGTCGAACCGCTGTAGTGCAAGTAGTGTTATGGGTGCGCCGTATGCCCAATGTCGTCGCCATATTAGAATAAACCATTTCGGCACCCTTAGTGAACTCACCCGAGGCGAAAGTCGTGTTTGTGAGGGAGGGCAGGGCAAACGTACCTGAGGCAAGTTTTGGGAATGTATCGGTCGTGATCAATCCGGTTGCGGCCCGCAGCCAGTACGAGGGTGAGTTCCCTCGGCTATCGTGAAGGAAAGGTATATTACGAAGAACGTTGCCGATAGGCAGACTTGATCGGTTAGACAAACGTAAGAGCTCACCCAGGCGTTTATCCTCGTGTGCATGACCATGACGGGCGAGCCGCCTTGCTCCACCTCGTATATGCTTGTCTGCTTCACTGCCCGTGGCAAGCCACTAATAAACCAATTTTCGCAGACGGAATTAGCGATGCCCCCCCCCCCTTTTCAAACCGTATCGAGCTGTTCCCTCTACGGTGTTCCTACTCACGATGATGGAGGCGGTATAAAATTGGTTCTTTGTGAAGATGCCCGGCTTGATGCCTGCGTGATGACCGCCGACTCGGAAGCACTTAGATACGTTCCAGATAAAGGGATGGGTCTCCGCTTTCTCTCGAGGCCGCAAAGGTAGCTTAAGGATTCAAATTTGGTTGAGGGAGGTCGAATGTGTGTTCGAACGAGAGTTCAAGATCAGACTAGCAGTTAGCAGTCCACAAGCTAAAGCGAAGTATCAGTCACAAGATAGAACTCGTGATCGTTAGGTCGA
Organism: Lasiodiplodia mahajangana; assembly: GCA_029590625.1. Taxonomy (NCBI): domain Eukaryota; kingdom Fungi; phylum Ascomycota; class Dothideomycetes; order Botryosphaeriales; family Botryosphaeriaceae; genus Lasiodiplodia; species Lasiodiplodia mahajangana. Next base: position 9,803 of record JAPUUL010000701.1, read on the forward strand.
TCTGCTAGTTTAGATAGAGCAACCAAGCTTGTTTGCACATGTGTCCGCTTGTTGCCGGATATACCTTACCTGTTATTTCCTAACATCATAGAAGGGGGCGACGGGGGCCTCTGGAGTGTAGGCATTATTAAGACCTAGAAAACAATTATCTCAGCTCAGAGACGTCCCTTTACACGGGCAGATACCTGCGGGTAGTCCCTATAGTACATCGTGACCCAACTGAGTGTAGCGAGTGTAACGTCCAGTGTCCCCCTATACATAGCCTCGTAGCCAACAGACAAAGGGCACTATCCCATAGTGAGTCAAAGTTGGTAGGGTAGCAATATTGATTCCCAGATATCATCAACACGGCTTTCAACATAAGCAGGGAGTTACCTTTGTGCTACTCCTCAGGTCGAAGGAACATAGTCGTAAGATTCCCAACTTGATATTCATAGCTAGGAGGAGGACTTCGGATCAAGGCATCCATATCAGCAATGATTCCTTCTACGGCGGCATCGGCAACATGCACCGGCTGGCATTCGGTGTTGGATTGGAAAAGGCGATTCGTCTCAAGGAGCAGGCAAGACGAACGGAATATAGAAGTAGTTGTTATCACGAGGGCAGGGTAAAAGGAAATTTGAACATATGAGATAGTCAATCTATGAATTTGGCACTATGAACCGTGTTCTGTGGTCATCGGTATGCTTTTTACTTTGCTCCTCCAGCCTGGCGTTTCCTGGTGGTTCAGCTCACTTGCCATATTTCCATGACCTCGTCAGACGAGCCGACTGCAAGACCGAAACTGTTGTTTCTGGCGATGACTGCGCATCCCTTGCCCAACGGCGTGGCATTCCAGGGGCAGATTTTACAAAATACAACCCGGACCCAAACCTTTGCTCAACTCTGCAGATTGGACAGCGTGTCTATTATATAAGTAGTTCGCATCCTCACCGGACTAGCATCCTAACTCGAGATTTAACTTTTCCAACTAGTCGTCGGGGACTCTTCCCGATATCCGACCAAAGCCAGAGCCCAACGAGACTTGCGCTTCGTATGTTGCGAAACAAGATGACAGCTGTCCCAGCACAGGGGCAGCTAATGGCCTCGCTGCATCTGAGGTTGAGGACTTCAACAAGGTCAAAACGTGGGGCTTGACAGTTGTGCGAACCTCGGCCTTGGGGTCAGGATCTGTCTGTTTGAGTGATGGCGACGTGCCTTTGCCTGCTTCCTAACAAGGTGCCATATGTGGCTCTACCGTGCCCGATACTGGGCCGCCGCCAGCTGGAACCAATATCAGCAGTCTAAGTCCCTGCCCCCTCAACGCGTGCTGTAACATTTGGGGCCGATGTGGAATTACAGGCGAATTTTGCGTGCCGACGACGGGCAGGTTCGGTAATCCTAGCACGGGACCACCAGGCTCGAATGGCTGTGCCTCTAGCTGTGGCCGGGAGATCATAGACAACGACGAAGCGCCAGGTTCCTTTATCTCAGTCGGCTACTACGAGTCCTGGAATTTGGGTAGGCCTTGTTTGACCATGAACGCCAAGTCGATTGATGGCTTAAAGTACACACATGTGTACTGGGGCTTTGGGAGAACTGCGCTAGACATGAGTGTAAGTGTCAACGACACATATAAATAGTGGGAAGACTTTAAGAATTCGAGTGCTTCAGGCATTAAGACAATTCTGTCGTTTGGCGGCTGGGGTGACTCGCCTTCACCTACATCTTCTTTCCTGCCGCCCACAACGACTACAGAACCTGCCTGTAATTATTAGCAAGCGCTCTTCATGTTTATAAGTGCAGACTCTAGATAAATGTTATGTTGGCTGTGATACTGACCAGCTTTCCGCGCGCATAGAACGATATCTGCTCCTTCGAATCCGACGAGGTGTTGGGCACAGGAACTCGTTCCTGCTGGAAGGAACCGCAAGACTCGTCAAACGATAAGCCACCGACATGTCTATGGGGCGTGGCCGTCTGCCCGGACTTGAAGGTCTGCGCGTATGCCAACGATGATTGTACTGGAGATTATGTTTCAGCTGACGGAGATAATGCTGGCCCCTTTTCGCCGTCAGGCAGCAAAGTGATTAAATCAGCTCAGGTTGTAAAAGGCAGCGATAGTTGCTGAGTTGGCTAGTAGGACTTCATTCATCATTTATAGTGAAAGTTAATGTGGTATTGATTAGTGAAAATAGCATTCTTGAGTGACATATTATACCAAGTATACAAAATGGAAACATTAACTGAAACCTACTTAATAAACCGTGCCAGCCGGTTCAGGCACCATCCCGATAATTGTTGATAACAAATCCAGTATTCTGCCAAATAGAAAGTATGGTTCCCGGCCACGCCCCAATGTTTCTAGTGCTCTCAAATTCCGCTGAACCAGCAAATCTTTTGCAAGGCTAAAGGACGGCGATAATTTCTAACGGTACGGCCCGCTAGGAAATCTCTTTCGGCCAGGCCCATTCCCTTCAGAAATTATCATCGCCTCGACTCGATAGTGACCACTACCGTCATCTCCGTTAAATGTGTAGATAACGGAACCATTGATTGTTTTTGCGATTTCCTTGCCATTTTTTAGGCTACCAACCGCGGCATCCGGTATGATCGGTCTGAGTAATGTCGCCATTGCAAACGGTGAGTTGTCACGTACCGGCACCTGGTAATGATACACCGCCCAAATAGTAGTTAGAGCCAGCACAGCTTGAAGCCCTGGTATTAAAACGAGTACTAGAATCGTGTAATTCCACATCACATCTAACTGGGATGCTTGACCGGGAATTACAATGTCACTAAACTCGCGCCAGGGGCCGTACTGATCGTAGACTGCGATGGCGGCCGATGTAAAGCGAGCGATGAAGTAATCACTCATAATTCGTTCGTCCGGCCTCGTCAATGGTGCCCAATACGATTCATTAGGGAAACTCGAACCTTGGAAACGACCAATTGCTGGTACGCCATTGAGGAAACTATTGATATCTAGATTCCCCCACCCAATAGCTCCAGCCAGAATTCGGGCTTGCGTATTGGGTATCGAAAGGGGCTCATCGGCCGTCTCGGTTGTTCCGTAATTATACATTAGACCGACAGTGTTGTTGCAACGGAAAAGATCTGTGTTATTGTCCGCCGAGAAGATGACATACACTTGCGTACAACGAGCCCCACAAGTGTGATTGGTGTCTGAGATATATATGGTATAGTCAAGGTTGGCCATCGGAATAATGAAAACATGTATCCCGTTGTGAACCTCAAACGTAATGGCTGTCTCATCGGACGATGTAGTCCTATTGGTAATATTCAAGAGCTCGCAATTGGCGTAGGATTGGACATATCTCGCACAGACGTTCCACTGTGTCAAACTATATATACCCCAGAGCGGGTAGTTTGAGACGGCGTTTATATAGTTCCTGGACTCAATATCAAATGTTACACTGCGAAAATACGAAGAAAAGTCGTCTTCGGGGAGTAGATTAATAACGTCAGAGCCGAGCGCCCCGATTCCGTAGGCAAAAGCCGTCGAGCGTTGTGAGGTCAGACTGTACATAGTGTCCTCGTATACAAATGGATAAGTAGCCACTTGTCGGAAGCCAATATTGGTAAATATTGAGGTAGCCCCGTCTCCGATGATACGAGGAACCTCTCCTTTGTCTCCTGAAAGAGGGCTGACGCCATACGTCAGTCCTATCAGAGCCGTGCCTACCTGTGCTCCAAGAACAAGTAGAAGCCACAGAATGCAAATACTCCGCAACCCCCACCGCCCATACCATAGCAATTTAATAGCGTTGACTTTTGAGCTATCGAACCCTAGCAGAAGGTCGGAAACCTCTGGCAAAAACGGACCATGAGCCAAAATAACCCACTTGATGGCTGCTGCGAAACCATTCAAGCTAGCTTCGAGATTAAGCGATAGAGTGATTGTCAACGCCGCCGCGATAGCATTATAGATATTTGTGGTGTTGCCTTCTAGATATGCTCTTCTATCGTAGGCCTTTATTGTTCCGGCATGAGCACCACAGAGAGCTGCCGTGATAAGCCATCTTCCTAAGAACTTGAGGAGTAGCCGTTTCGCTTGTTTGGCGCCGTGGAGGTATTGGTTCGTCGACGGAATAGATCTATTGGCCATAGGAGCTTCTGTCCTGCAGTGTATGTTGGAGAAATAGAAGTGCGTACCCTTCTACGAGTTGATTTCGCAACAAATTTTTCGAAGGAGCAGAATAGCCGTCAGGCTCCTAGTAGGCGTTTTGCCCAATTTACATATTCTAGATTTAATGGATGTTTCTAGTTATCTGATGGCGGGGTAGCCCACTTGTCAGGGTGACATTTTATGTAGAAAAGGCCAAAAGAAATGCATAATCTGCACATCGTCTCCGAGCTGAGCGCAGATCGCTGACAACTGGACCAATCAGTCGTCGATTTGTAATCCATTGGCTTCCATTGCAGAATATCTACCAAATAAATACGATGCGTAGAGACCTAACTCCGGGAAAGGGAAAGAAAAAGAAAGCCCAAGGGGAAAATGCATTAGGCTGCCAACATTGAAGGTGTTGGGAAATAACCCCAATTTTTGTTCCCTCGAGACTTGATATAACGATCCGAAAAGGTGTTAGTATCCCGAATGAGGATCTGGAACTACGGTATCAATTATTAGCGAGCGAATTCGCTCATAAGCTTACGGTAGGGTAAAGTACTATAGAAGATGTAATAGCAGTAGAGCGGGTTGGAAGTATGATGTTTATATCTAAGGAGCTTAACAGTAGGTAAAATGTAATTACACGCATTCACATGGAGTAGACATAGGTAACTGATGCCTTAGACATTAGAGCCCAAATTATCACACTACATACAATAACACCGATCATATAAGGGCATATAATAGCATGATCAAGACGTCGTAGTAATCGAGTGTCGCCTTCAGGCAAGCATTTTCAAGAAACTATTTAACCGTATCCTATTCAGAATCATACAAAATACACACATCCCGTCAATATCGTCTAGTTTCCTTGCCGCGAGCAGGCCAAGCTCCCCTAACCTAAGCAGCAGTAGGCTCAACAGCCGGGGGAGCAGTAGCCGTCTGGCAGAACTGGCTCAAGGTGTTGGTGGAGGT
>JAPUUL010000702.1:0-14888 GCA_029590625.1 Lasiodiplodia mahajangana
CGCTGAGCCAGAGCTCAAAGACTTCCAGCTTCAGCTCGACGCGCAAATATCCCATCCAGGCCGCGATGAACCGGATAGCATTTCCGGGCGACAGCAGGCTGCCGGGTCGCTCCCTGATCTCATCTACCTGCTCGCGCAGTACCGTGCGCGCACAATAATGTGCGAGGATCAGGAACGAGCGCATGGGGCCCTGACGTGTATGTAGACTTTCGTCGAGACTACGCGTTAGATCATTCGTCTTCAAGATCAGCAGTATGATACGTGGGACTTGGCCTAGCATGGTGACGAGATCTGATAATAAGCCTTCCTGCAGAGCATCGCCCATGGTCTTCTTCTCCTCTTCAGACCGTGACTTCAAAATCGACGAGCTGACTACCGTGTAATCCCGACCAGTGATGGCGCTCGCGAACAGGGGGAATTGCTCTTCGGTGACGCCTGCTACATCGTGGGCATGCTTCTTCATTGCGTCCATGTCCCCGTCAATGACAGCGAGCCACATCTTGGCATATGACCGTTGAAGGTGCTCAGGGATATCCCGATATAGTCCATGGTCGTACATGATGATCTCGAAGTTCTTGCCCCCTCTCCTTTTCGAAGTCTTCCGAATTGCAATATTACCCCCGTGTGGATCACAATGCAGCGGAGCATTCTTCCCGAAAATCATCTCGTTGAAAATATGCGCTAAGGTGGCAGATACCTCATCGCGGTCGATGCCGTTCGAATCTAAATAGTCGAGATCATCTAGCCGACTGCCTGACTCATTCGCCATGACCAAAATCCTCTTCTTCGCCCACAGCACGTTGGGTATCACTAGGGGAAGCTCAGGCCGTTTCTGAAAGTGGTGCTTCGTGCGGATCGCATTATTAGCTTCAAGCTGGAAGTCAAGCTCCTGGGGCAGCGAAGCCTCCATCTCGGATGACAACCACTCGAGGTCATACTCAGGAAAGAACCGTTTCAACGTGGAGAAAGTGAATTTGGTCAATGCCATATCAAGAGGCGCCCACTGGGCCAAACTAGGGTGCTGAACTTTGACAGCGACCCGTTGTCCGGTTTCCTTCACGGTGGCGAGGTGAACTTGGGCTAGCGATGCTGCCCCTATCGGATCGTGTGCAAATTCGGAGAAGTAGTCCCGAAGCTCTTCACCGGTGTCTCGCCTGAACATTTCCTCGATGGACTCATATGAAGACACAGGGCACTTGTCTTGTAGCGGAATGAAGGTACTGGTCCATTCATATGGCAGAAGATATGTCATGGCGCTCTGTTTAGTCCGTCAGCATTTGCCCTCTATTCATCGGCGAAGAAAGATGTAATACCAGGTGCTGCCCCAGCTTAATGAATATACCCCCATTCTTTTCCAATACCTTTAACGTCCGCTCGGCGCATCTCTTGTGGCATTGTTTTAATATGGTTTCTTGCTCGTCAGGATCGTCATTCTTTTCTCGTTCATTTAGCGAAGTCCGGTAGCTAGGAGGCGTATCGAATTAGTATCTTCACCCCTTGATTGACCATGTTAATTCGCCACTTACTCGTTAATGCACAGGGCTAAAGTCGTAGCAACCCTCCCCGTGCGCTCAGTTACATCGTACCCATACTTAATATCGTCCGTAAATGCCAACACACCAGCGCCCGTAGCGCCTGTCGCAGTAGCAGTTAGGACAGCAATCCTCGCTCTTGTTCTCGGACCACGCCCTGACCAGCCCGATGGTCCTGTAGAATATCGCTGGGAAGAAGTCCGTCGAAATTTGGAGTGTCTAAGAAGCTGCACGCGACAATTGGCGCATGTCCAGGGAATGTTGCTAGCAAGACGGCTCAGGGAGGCAAAAGAGAGAGGCTTCATATTGGTAGCGAAAGACGGTCCATTCGGAGGGAGGGAGGGAATTAGCACGTGAAATAAAAATTTTAGGAGTAAGCGACGGTTAAACAACACCAGACCAACTGAGGCATTCTTGTGTTTCTGTTTTCTGAGGGAGGTTCGTGCGGATAGAAGTCAAGTCTAAGGGGTATCGTATTTTAGGAGTGGATCTGGAGATGGGTCGTTGAACGGTGAATTGGATTTGTTGAGTTGAACCACTTACTCAAGGCAAGGCGCCTTTTTTTTTTCGCATCGGTAGTGATCGGACACCACCGACAGTCCGTCCGTACTCCTAGGCGACCGAGGCGTCAATTAATCTCCAAAAAGGGTAAGTACCTGACAAAGTACACTTTCGACAGGGGTCTAGCACTAAAAGACCCTATGATTGGCTAGTTCTTTCTGGCCAGCGGGGAGCTGATCTCTTTACGCGTCCCAGAACCCGCTTTAGTGCATTTGTAGGTGTAACCGCGTCCTAACGCGGGTCCTTTGTCCCGCGACCTCCTACCTTATTACTTACTACATCAGCTATGAAGGCCGCACTTTCGATAACACGACCAACAATCTACTACACCACCCATCCTGAAATCATCCCAATCCGATATCCAATTAGCTATACACAATCCTGTAGCTACACACTAAAGACGACATGTTAGCTACAATGCCCTCGCCGATATTCAATCTTGATTTCTCCTCGCCGCATCGGCCATCAGTCCCCTCGCCGCTTTCGTCTTCTCCTCTGCGTCCCTCGCAAGCCTCTCCACCTTCCTCACCACGCGGCCGTAATATCTTCGCGCGGCGGGATACACAGTCGTCTCCCATAAAAGGCCCATCTCCCAGATTCAAGTATGCATCTCGGAATGCGAAGCCCAACCCGCTACGACAAGGACGCGACAAGACCCAAGAGAGCAGACGGACACTCTTCCTGAAGAACGTACGGCAGCGAGCGGATGATAGAAAGTGGGAACAGAGAGGTGGTGACCAGGAGGTGTGTGATTTCGTATGAACGCATTCCTAAAAGACTGGACTGACAGACCTTACAGGCACTCAAGCTAGAATGGCACGTATTGAACAAGCAAAGGAAGCAAGAGAAGGAAACAGATATAGACGGGATCGTGTTCACTGATGAACTGGACGATATACCCGAGAATCCGTACGACGTCCCCGAAGAGGCTGATGATATGATGGTCGATGCCTTCGCCCGCGAAGAAGAAGCCGAGCTAGACGCAATGCTGTCATTACTCGATCCGAATTCCCCTCCGGTGGTGTCAAGACGCCCAGGCACGCCATCCTTATCAGATGATGAGGACTACGACACGTTATTCATGGACATAATATCTAAACAGGAAGGCGACTGCGACGAGCTCATATTGTCTGGTGAGATGGACATGTCATAATTAATGCCCACTTGCGAGGGACTTGTTTCTGGGTGTGATTTTAATTAGGGTCGCGTCGGTGTTTCGGATACGGTTCATCATTTGGCGTTACAGGGCAGGATATAATGTGGTCTATAATCTGGACTGGGTCGTATTACCCGTGTATATACCGTACATGGCGTAGCGGTATCTCGAAGCCGCGGATCCAAATGTATAAATGATTCTCGCCCAAGATCTGTAATATGATTATCCTATTGTGGCGCACAAGAGTCCTCGGGTGCATCGAGGACTTCTTTAGCAGAAGGCATATCCCCAACCAGGTCTTGAGGTGGCGACCCCGCCGCTTGCATCTAGATTGCGTGTCAGTGCATAGACACGCAGTATAAACAAAACCACTTACCTTCTGCATCCTATCAACGATGTATTCTCGATCCGCGGCATTTGAGTCCGAGTATCTTGGCTCTTCAAACTTAGTGACCATTTCAGAAACGAGAACTTGTTGTTCCTGGTACCGCTTTAGGTCATCTTTCGCTAATGTATCTTTATTCTTCTCCATCCACCCAGGAAACTTGTCATTCAGCTCTTTCATGGGTTCATAGAGAATCTCCTTGTTAGTAAGCTGTTCCATCATGCCCATCAACAACTTAGAGAAGTCTTCCTCGTTGCCATCGCCCCCTGGGATATCTTTCATAGCCTTCATCATCTCGGCGATGAAGTCATCCTCTGATCCCTCAGCTGTGGCCGCCGCTGTTGCCTGATCACCTGATGCTTGCATTCTGGCCATTGTCCGTCGAATAGTATCCTGAAAGGAGGCATCTTGACTGAGTTCTGCGGCCATCGCCTCAGCAGAGGTTGGTATTGAGGCTGATTCATCACCCGAGGCTGTTGTTTCGGCTAACCCCTTAAATATGTTTTCGAACTGGGCTTGCATATCCGGCTGCAGGATAGTTAGAAGGAAGACTCTATAAAGATAGGAGAAAAGATTACCGAGCCCTCTAAATCGCCCATTAATTCCGCCATGCCAGCTTGCAGCTGCTTCTGAAACTCCTCTTCCGAGAAGTCCTCTAGGCCCGGTAGAGAGTCTTCTGAGTCTGCTGCTCCATCGCCCGAAGTCGGACCAGCAGAGGTGGATGCCGTCGAAGCCGCAGCAGTAGTTTTTGGTACGTCCGCCTTTGAATCCAACTTTACGGTGGAAAATTCGTCGAGCATATCGTCCAAGTCGTCCAAGTCATCTTCATCCGGGTCGGGCGCATCATCGGCGTCATGTGTACCAACAACAGGATCTAGCGTTGTGCTAGGTGTCCGATCTGTCTGCTTAGATTGGTCGCCAGCCATGCTGGCCTTTTCCGCCTCCATCACGATACCAATGCCTAGGTAAGCTCAAGCCTTCTTTTAGAACTGTAGCTGCTGGATAAGATTGTGACGTAGCCCAACCGTCGCAGTCGCAACACGGCCAAGAGTCAATATAGCAAGCCCCACACGGCCCCGCGCAGAATGTCTTGGGTTATTCTCTAAGGGAGGATCGTTGATTACACGCAACCAGCCTCTGTGACTAGAATATAGAATCTCAAGGAATAATTTAGGTTGCTAGGCTGATGAGAATCGAGTGAGTGAGATGTGACTAGGTAGAAGATAGAAGTTGCCGAGGCTTGGATCTTAGCAGTCGGCATGTATGGAGAATCTGCGAGCCGTTAACACATGCATGAAGCGGATCTACTCGGCCGACAGATGTACTCACAGTGTACCGATGTTGTCAAATGGAGGGGTCGAAAAGATACTAACTTAACCCCGCTATGGGTCCTTCTGGAAGGGCACGGGCGAATTCCACGCGCCGCTTTTTGGCTCAACGACACTCTTATACCAAGTATTCACATATTACACTTCGGCTCATTCGATTCAGAGCATCATGTAAGGTAATGCCAATTATTTGGTAGTAATTGTGAGTATTGTTTAAAATTTTTAAAAATTGAGAAATCAGAAATAATTGTCGCACCACCAATCTGTCAATTATCGAGCTGAGGTACCTTGTCTTAAAATGATAGCCTCTATTAAAAGATGACACAAGCTGGTGATAGCGGTGACGTAAGAATAGTGCTTGAAAGCTTGGTATTTGACTCGTTTTGCAACCTGGTGCCTCCACTGATAAATGCTTTACGCATTTGCAGTCCTATCAGAGAGTTGACATATATCCATATCATTTCACCGGTCGTTGAGATGTACGAGCTCTCAGTGTTGCTCGGAATTCTAATTTCCTTCTTAGCCAGGTTGGGACAAAAGCGGCGAGTGCGCTAAGCCCGTTTCATATTATCTTTAAACTTACGATTACCTAGGTAGTATATAAGTACCTCCTATCCTTAGCATTTCTGCTTACATAAATCGTTTCAGGTATCTTTTGGTACTTAATATACCTAATCGTTAGCTCAGCCAGTAACTAGGAACTGAAGTAGGTACCTACAAGTACGTACGACAGGTTATTTGCTGGGGTGCAAGAAGGTCCTAGCGGACCCCAACAGCGATCAAACAAACAATCGATAAATTTACGCCTGTAACTTCCACCCACTCTTCTCACATATCGCTCAACCGCGTTTGGACGCATTCAAGCTAGACTATTTTCTTCTCCCCTCACACTCTCCACGCAACCGGCAACCGGGTTGGTACCTCTCGGAATACTACTACCTGCCTACAGTATCATCGGGTGGTGGGCTGGTGTCTTCGTCATCTGCACCCGATCTAACCCAATCTGCATTCCCTCCCTCCTCAGCCTTACAGATCGGTGCTATTCGCATTTTACATAGATAGATCCTCTCATCTTCTACACATCTTACCGACTACGCCAGTTGCCCGCGTAGACTCGATAAACCGTACTGGCAGCCGTCCTTCCTTCACAATATTACCCCACCAGCTCGTTCTATCTATCAATATGTCGCTGTGTACCTTGCGACTAGGCGAGGAGAGGTTCGTAACCTTGCCGCTCCCCTCGGGCAGTTAGCCTTGCTATGAACGCCCCGATGGCCCAATTTAAGGCTGACCGTCTGAACCGACTGATGAACTAACTGACTTCATAATCGCAGAAAGCACTGGCGAAAGGATCACCCCTTTGGCTTCTGGGCGCGACCTGTCAAGAATGCCCAAGGTGTTCTGGACCTCAAGACCTGGGAGTGCGGCATCCCCGGCAAGGAAAAGACCATCTGGGAGGGCGGCCTTTTCAAGATGACTATGATTTTCCCCGATGGTATGTCCTACACAATACTATAAAACTATTGCTACGAATGCCATCGCTAACCTAACTACTCTACTTAGAATACCCTACCAAGCCACCGAAGTGTAAGTATTTATCTACTTGCTACTGAATGCTACCTACTACAAGTCATAATTAATCTAACGCAAACACTCGGCCACAGGCAAGTTCACACCGCCGCTATTCCACCCGAATGTCTACCCATCAGGAACCGTCTGCCTCTCGATCCTGAACGAAGATGAGGGTTGGAGACCTGCGATTACCATCAAGCAGATTGCCCTCGGCGTTCAAGATCTGCTGGACAACCCGAATCCCGAGTCGCCTGCGCAAGCCGAAGCCTATAATCTTTTTAAGAAGGACCGTACGGAGTACGAGAAGCGAGTGAGACGTGAGGTTCGACAGAACCCCGCACCCTAGAGGGGCGAACATAGCCAGGTTAGCGGGAGGGCCGGTGAAGGGTCTTTGAAGATTGCGAGCGATAGGCTCGTCGGGCTTTGGGCATGGAGTTCAGGTTCTAAGGGATACCACAACGCGGCGTTACATTGCAAGAGTTCGAGTCGAGCGTCTAGTATTGGCGCTGCTCTGAGACGGTGGCAGACTAAGACAGGCAAAGACAAGCAGGGGTGGGGATGACGACTGACGTTTCACAAGATGAGTTCCAAGATACACAAAGCGGATGTAGAGACGCGGCTCGTGTGCCGTAGTCGGGCTACGACTAGTTCGCTAGCAACCGTATGAATTCTGCAATCCTTTGATTTGGATTGATTCGCATACTCACTACTTAGCATTGCAAATTTACATCTTCATGGCCAGGCAAGCTGATGTCATAGTCCGAAGCTGCTAAGTACCAGATACAACATTCAATACTCGAGTAGTCTGCCATTACTTAGAGCTAGCCTGAACCAACCCATGGAGTGACACATGAAGAGTTGGATGCAGGTGATGTAAAATGATGGTTCGAAGACACAGTAGGTTTAGATACCAAAACGCAACATAGGCTGAGTAACCAAGCCGAACATGATGTAACCAACTTGACCCTTTAGTATTTCCTCTCTACCTCTTGTTTGATCGCCCTAGAGTGGAAATCACTTGTGGCTAATTGGACAATTGGCCTTATCTAGATACTTACCTCCCAGCCGGTCTAACCATATAGTGGGCAGGAAGCTCAAACTCCGCCGAGATCGGCACGTGTCCGTTATCGCGAAACAGAATTACAGTCACACTGCGCGATTCGTTTAATTTAGTTTTTGAAGTGAGTAATAGTCCTCGATAGTAGCAAGCGTCTAGCCTATATCTTTGATCTTGGGACCTTTGTGCAATAATTTGCCTCTTCCTTCTTCCTCAAGTCACCATCGCCGCTTTTTTTTACTCTGCAGTGCGAACATTTCTTCTAGCCAATCCCGGAACTGCTAATTCTCAAGCTACTTGGGTATACCTTAGTCTGCATCTAAGCTCTTGTACCTCCCACCCAACTACCTACACACCATTTTTCGTCAATTGCAAGGAAAGACGGAGCAAGAGAAAGCAAAATGTGTGGCATATTTGCTTGTCACTGGTCAGTACTTATTCCAATTGCCTCTTCTTATATTTGTTCTCGTTGCACTCCCTCTCCCGTTGCACACGACCATGGTAGCGCACGCGCTCTTGTGTGATGCATATACGTGGAGGAGGGGCAATTCACAAGTCGTCTTCCATGGACCAGAAATGCACCCCGCCCTGCATTACCATACCCAGATCAATCTACGACTACGATTGCGACAACAGCATAGCACGATCTGATACTAATACGGACACGTGCGCAGTCATCCTGACGTCCAAAAGTTCAAGCCGACGGCCCTCAAGCTTGCGAGGCAGTGAGTACGAACCTCCCTCGATCTACAGGCATTCAATTGACTTGTTTCGCGCAGAGTTCGGCATAGAGGCCCTGATTGGAGTGAGTCGCGAAGCTAGTGATGCGATGCCTGCGAATACCCCTATTAACACGCAGTTTGCCAGGTGGAAGTGTCATTTCCAAGAACACAAGTGAGTCTATTTAACGGCGAGGATTCTGTATGCCATTTCGCTTGCTAACATGAGCATAGTCCTCTGCCATGAGAGATTGAGTATCGTCGGTGTCGGTACGTGCAGGCCATTCAAACGCCAATCGGGTCCTTCAAGTTGGTCATGCTAACCTTGGCACTAGAGTCTGGCGCCCAGCCGCTCACCAACGCCGATGAGAGCATCGTCCTTGCCGTTAACGGCGAAATCTACAACCACAGACTGATCCGGAAAAACCTGAAGAAGCCCTACCACTTCAAAACCACATCCGATTGCGAAGTCATCATTCCCCTAGTAAGGACAACCAAACAATGCATACCGTATTCAACCGTACAGCAGGACGAGAAGTGCTTACCCACCGACTAGTATCTAGAGCATGGCCTCGATGCGCCCAAGTACCTCGATGGCATGTTCTCTTTCGTACTATACGACAGGAACCTCGACCGGACGATTGCTGCTCGTGATCCCATCGGTATTACCACATTTTACCAGGGATGGAGCTCGAAAGAGCCCGACACGACATACTTCGCTTCGGAACTGAAGTGCCTGCATAGCGTCTGCGACAACATTCGCTCGTTCCCTCCTGGCCACATCTACGATACCTCGACAAAAGAAACCACCCGGTATTTCCAGCCAACATGGTGGGAGGAATCAAGAGTCCCGGAAACACCACTAGACTTGAAGCTCGTGCGCGAGACTCTTGAGAAGTCCGTCAGAAAACGGCTGATGGCTGAAGTCCCTTACGGTGTCCTACTATCCGGCGGATTGGACTCTAGTCTGGTCGCGGCGATCGCCCAGCGAGAGACTTTGAGACTCAAACAGGCTGCTCTGGCTGCCAACAGTCAGGCTGATATTGTAGAAGACGCCGATACAGGCGACGGAATGGTCGGTATTGATGACGAGAACAAATTGTCGACCGTTACCTACCTGCCGCAACTTAACTCTTTCTCCATCGGCTTGCCTGGGTCACCTGACAACGAAGCTGCTCTAAAAGTGGCCAAGTTCCTAGGCACAAAGCATCATGTCATGACCTTCACCATCGACGACGGTCTTAACGCCCTGTCCGATGTTATTTACCATCTCGAGACGTACGATGTCACCACCATCCGAGCCTCTACGCCCATGTACCTCCTATCGCGGAAAATCAAGGCTATGGGAGTCAAGATGGTACTCAGCGGCGAGGGAAGTGACGAGATCTTTGGCGGCTATCTCTACTTCCACGCTGCCCCTGACAAGAAATCCTTCCACGAGGAGACTGTTCGCAGGGTCAAGAACCTACACCTCGCAGACTGCCTGCGAGCTAACAAGTCCACTTCCGCGTGGGGCCTTGAGGCCCGTGTGCCTTTCCTCGACAAGGAGGTAAGCTATATCCAGTATATTCCGCATACGCGTTACATCAATGCTAACTGTTGCTTTCGTAGTTTCTAGAGGTCTGCATGAACATCGACCCGCAAGAGAAGATGATCACCAAGGAGCGCATCGAGAAATGGATCCTCAGAAAGGCATTCGACACCTCGGACCAGCCTGATGCCGAGCCGTACCTCCCGGACGAGATACTCTGGAGACAGAAGGAGCAGTTCTCCGACGGTGTCGGTTACGGCTGGATTGACGCCCTGAAAGACAACGCCGAGCTCCACGTCACCGACGAGATGATGAAGAACCCCAAGCCCGAGTGGGGCAGCGACATCCCCGATACCAAGGAAGCGTGAGTTCCCAACAGCGCGGGTGGATTCCGTAGCCAATTTCTGACATCACTAACTCACATCTTCAGGTACTGGTACCGCATGATGTTCGACGAACACTTCCCCCCTCACTGCGCTTCAACGGTAATGCGGTGGGCCCCGACGTGGTCCAAGCAGAGTGATCCTAGTGGCCGGTACGTTCATACTTTTGTTTCCACATTCGTGACTATTCGATGCTTGATGACTGATACTGATCTATCTCGCGCAGAGCTATATCCATCCACAACCAGAAATACAAGGACGCGGAATAAAGAAAAAGGAGGCTCTGGGAAAACTGGATGGTATACATTTCTGGAGTGTGTATTAGTCTGTATGTGGTGTTGAAGAGGGATATTTATATGTATCTTTTTAAAAACTAGACGATCGGATTATATCCCGAATGTAAGCAACTGGCCGATAAGGCAGATCCGCGACAAATCACACATCCAGTGGGAGAGATATCAAGGATAATAAAATACTCGTGAAAGAAGGTCCAATAACCCAGTCTCTATAGTACCCAAGAGAGAAGCAAACTAGAATCCGGGGTACATGACAGACCACTCTCCCTCGATCAATATCATCTTCGCATTGCTTAGATGTTGGCTATTCTCCAACAGCCCGTGCGCGATGGGAATTAAGGAGACGCACTACTCTCCGTCGTTCCTTCTTTACGGCCCATGACAGTGCTGTTAAACCTTTAGCATCTGTGGACTCCAGGTCGACACCACCCTTTTGAAGTAGCAGCTTCACTACTGTCGCATGCCCATTCATCGCAGCTGCTGACAACGGCGTAAAGCCATTTGTGGTGTCCTTGAAGTTGACGTCGATGCCATCTTGCGCAAGCAATAATTCTGCTATTAAGCGATGCCCCCAAACAGCAGCTAACAACAACGGCGTCTTACCATCGGCCGTAGTTGTGTTGACGTCGATGTCGTCCCGTGAAAGCAACAGTTCTACTACCCGGCTGTGACCCCAAGCCGCTGCTAGTGATAGCGGCGTCCAGTCATTTTTAGCGTCCTTAGAGTTGACATCGACGCCGTCTTGTGCAAGGAGCAGTTCTACCACTGCACTATGCCCGTTATTCGCTGCAACAGAGAGCGGGGTCACACCATACTTGTTGTCTCGGGTGTTTAATTCAACGCCTGTTCTTGACAACGCCAGTTTTACGGTATCCAAGTGTCCGCCCGATGCTGCGACCCAGAGCAGTGTTTGATTGTCATTATTCCTCGAGTGTGGCCTAACATCTCCTCCCAAAAGTGACAACTTGTGTCCTCCTGTTACTGGTCGTGTCGATCTTGTGTTGCCGTACTCTAAGCCTCTAGAGACCAGGCCGGCGCTGTGTCCCGCGAACAACGGCGATACTTCACCAAATCCATTTTGGCCACCCGAATCAGCGTCATCCTTTTCAAGAAGCAATTTCACTACTTCTGTGTGCCCCTGTTCCGCTGCTTGAAATAAAGGTGTAAGCCCCTTGTTATCCTCAGAGTTTAAGTCTACCTTGCCGTTGGCCAGCAGCAGCTTGACAGTTTCCCCATACCCCATGTTTGCCGATACGGATAGCGGTGACATGCCTGTTTTTGGGTCTTTGTAGTTCGGGTTGACGCGGCCGTTTGTAAGCAATAGCTTTACTACTGCTTCGTGTTCGTGCGATATCGCTACTAATAATGGTGTTAGGCCATATCTGTCTTGGCAATCCGGATTAACGTCGCCTCTCGCAAGCAGTAATTTTACAACTGCGTCTTTCCCATTCATCGCAGCACAGAAAAGTGGTGTCTGACCATTCTTATCCTTCGATTCTGGCTCAATACTTTCAATCTCGAGGAGAACCCGTACAGCTGCCTCGTATCCGGTTCTTGCCAGCCACCACAGTAAGGTCCGACCATAGGTGTCTCTAAATGCCGAGTTCATCCGATCCTTCGCAAGTAGAAGCCTTACCATTTCCTCGCACCATATTTCTGCCTCCCTAGAATCTTGTGTCCGATCGCTCCGTTTGTTGACGAGAAGTAGTCTTATCACCGCTTCATGCCAGTTCCCAACCGCGCTAGACGGGAGAGCTCCATTGTGCTCGCTTTCGGGAGATAGGCCGACGCTATCCTTCATAAATAGCACCTCTACGAGCCCTAAATATTCATTCTCTTCTGGTTTAAGATACTGTGTCATACGACGATGGTCCGTTAGATCTGGGGAAATATAATCGACACTCAAAACCCCGACAAGAGTTTCGTACCATTTTTCGGCGACCCACGACAATAGGGGATAATTGCCTATTGTCGTAGAACGCGGGTCAAAATGGTTGGTGGCTAGTAACAGCTTCGCCACCCCTAAGCACCCCTTTTCTACTGCATATGACAATGGCGTCCGACCACTATCGTCCCGGGAATTTGCGATACTACTTTTTGTGACCAGCAGTTTTGCTATGTCGCTGTGTTGGTTCTCTGCAGAGTGTGATAATGGTGTCCGGCCATTCTTGTCTCGAGAGTTCGGGTTAATACGGTTGTCTGCTAGTAATAGCTTTATTATCCCTTCCCAAGCAGTTTTCCCTGCAGCATACGATAGCGGCGTCCGGCCACTAGCATCTTTAGAGTCTGGCTCAACACGGTCTTCTGATAGTAGTATCTCTACTACCTTTTTATGAAAGGATTTTTCTACCGCATGTGATGGTGGTGTCCGGCCATTGGCATCTTGAAGGTCCGGGTCGATCCGGTCGTCTGTTAATAGTAGTGCTAATATCTCAGGAGTCATGGGATGATTCCGCTCTACTACGTGTGATAGCGGTGTCCGGCCATTCTTATCTCGAGAGTTTGGGTCAATACGATTGTCTGCTAGTAATGGCTTTATTGCTCCTGTCCAATTGTATCCTACTGCAGCATGTGACAGCGGCGTCCGGCCAGTAGCATCTTTAGAGTCCGGTATAACACGGTTATCTGATAGCAATAACTGGACAACCTTAATATTGTCTCCATCGCTACCTGTTGCGTGTGCTAGAGGCGTCCAACCATGGATATCAGTAGAATTTGGGTCAATGCGATCGTCCCTTAGTAGTAGTTTTACCAACTCCTCGTTTCCGTGAGCTGTTGCATATGATAATGGCGTCCGACCACGAGAATCTTTACAGTCTGGATCAACCCTAGTGTCTAGAAGGAGCCCTTGAATGACGGCTCCCCGTTCGGCTCTCCAGTCCCGGCCCTTTGCTGCGGCCCACGATAGTGGTGTCCGGTCTTCCTTGTCCTGAGCGTCCGGGTTAACTTCGGGTCTTGCAAGCAGCAGTTTTACCGCCGCACTACATCCTATTTCTGCCGCGTATGAAAGTGGTGTTCTTCCCTTTTCATCCTGTGAATCTGGTTCGACGTTTCCTGTGCTAAGTAAAAGCGTTACAATTGCGTCTTGCCCCGCCCCTGCAGCTATAGACAATGGTGTTCGACCACGCTTCTCCTTAACGTCTGGCTTAACTCGTGGTTCTTCGAGCAGCAACTTAACTACCTCTGCATGGCTGGAACTTGCAGATAACAGTGGCGTGTTATTAGATTCGTCTGTAGGATTTAAGTTGATTCTGTCATCCGCAAGCAGCAGCTTTACCACTGCCTCGTAGCCATTGTCTGCTGCATATGATAGCGGAGCCCTCCCAGAGCTACTCTTGGAATTAGGCTTGACATCGTTATTTGCGAGAAGCAACCTGACTACCGCCTCATATCCATGCTCCGCTGCATACGATAGCGGCGTTCGTTGACTATTACTTCTGGAGTTGGGGTCGATGTCATCTCTTGCAAGAAGTAGTTTTACCACCGTGTCCTGACCCCATGTCGCCGCGTATGATAGTAGTGTCTGTCCAAATGAATCCTTGACCTCTGGGTGGGCTTTAGTTATGGCTAGAAGTTGTTTGACAACCTCGTCCTGCCCGTTTCTTGCCGCGTAGAAAAGGGGAGTTCTATTCTCATGATCTTGGGGTTGTGGATCATGGCCCGCTTCCAACAAGGCCGTTATCATATCCTCAAGTCCGAAGTATGCTGCTAGATGCATGCCTGTGACCCCCTTAGGCACCAGCCATCGAGAGTATGGTATATATCGATTGAAAGACATTATCACCTCTGCGGAAGCATAAACTTTGGCATAGTTGTTAACAAAATTCAAAACTGACTTTTTATCTTCTATGGACGCTGCACGAGCATGGTATCCCCAATGGCTGGCTGCGTAGTAGTAAAATGGATATGATTCCAATTGCTGTGAAAGATTGCGTTCGTCTAAGCAAGGACCGGAGCCAAACGCATCGAATGATACGTAGGTAGTACAAGCCATTGCAATATGTTGTTGCGCAGTCGGGAAGATAAAACTCCACGCCTTGTCAAAGTATTTTTGTGCTGTATAATATAATAAAACAAAATTTTAGCTTTATTGATTTCTTTAGTAGACTAGTATTTTAGCACTCCTTTACTAGCTGTATGTAACTACTTTTTGCATGTATAAGTAAACTTAATTTGGTTTTTATTTTTTATTATAATAAAAAATCGAACTTAAACTTTTAAAGTTTTATATAGTTTAATAAGTAAATTAAAAATAAAAGCTATAATTTATTAAATTTTATTAAAAGGTTTAAATAATTAATATTTATATAATTAAGCTAATTAAGCTTATAATTTAATAAATTAAAATTTTAGTTTTATTAATTTTTT
>JAPUUL010000703.1:0-14868 GCA_029590625.1 Lasiodiplodia mahajangana
ATATGACAGATTTGCCCGACGAGACGGTGGTCATCTTCCAGGGCGAGACGACGTTTGAGTACGAGGAATGGGAGGGCCCGCTGTTTGCCGTGAGCGGCAGTAACATCAAGGTTGCCGGCGAGGCCTCAGGAGGGTCGATCTTGAACGGCAATGGTCCGTCTTATTGGGACGGCGAGGGCGGTAATGGTGGGAAGACGAAGCCGAAGTTCTTCCAGGCTCATGACCTCACCGACTCGCTCATTGAGAACCTGGAGATTCTCAACCCGCCCGTCCAAGTCTTCAGTATCAATGGCGTTTCAAACCTCGAGTTAGCCTATATCACCATTGACGCTTCTGCTGGAGATAGCCTCGGTGGTAATACCGACGGATTTGACATCGGTTCTTCAACTGACGTTCTCATTGGTAATNCCCCCCTCCCTCGGCTTTATAGGCCACCACTGGGAATCTCTAGACGCCTAGACGCTTCGAACAATGTTGCACGGGGAAACTAATGAGAAGCAGAGTACGCTACCGTCTATAACCAGGATGATTGTGTAGCCGTCAATTCAGGGACAGTAAGTCATCCGACCCCCCTCCTTTTGTATACTGAGATTAACAAGCTCTACCAGGGAATCACTTTTAGAAACGGCTACTGCTCAGGCGGGCATGGCTTGTCTATCGGGTCTGTTGGCGGTCGGTCCGACAACACCGTAAGCAATGTCAGCTTCACGACATCAACAGTTACGAAATCAGTAAACGGTGAGCTGCTTGAATGAGTCCATTTTGGTAGTAGTATACTCACGTATAACCAGGCATTCGTATCAAGGCCATCGAAGGCGACACCGGGACAATCTCAAACGTACTATACGACGATATCACCCTCAGCAGCATCAGCAAGTACGGCATCCTCATCGAGCAAAACTACGACGGCGGTGATCTCGATGGGGGCACCGCGTCCAGCGGCATTCCTAGTAAGCTTACATTTTCGTCTTGCGCAAGATTTCCAATTCCTAACTCATTATGTTATAGTCACGGACTTGACCGTCAAGAACATCGTTGGGTCCGGTGCCGTCTCGAGCAGCGGATATGATGTTGTCATCACGTGCGGAAGCGGCGCGTGCTCGGGGTGGACATGGTCGAGCGTCGCTGTCACTGGGGGCAAGACTTACAGCAAATGCACTAATGTGCCCTCCGTAACATCGTGTTCTTAGTTGAGAAGGAACATATTTTGAGGTTTCATGTCATCATTTCTCTCGCTCCGATGTTTATTTAAAGTGGCAGAGTCCTCTTGGATAGCCGTACATCGTAAGCATGTTCAGACTCTCCCAAAATAATCTACCGAGATTAAATACCCCTATGTTTGTCACGAATATAGCGTTGGGGATGCTCGGCAGAATCCGATAAGGAGCTTCGGCGTTCAGTGAAATTATACCAAAAAGAACTCGACAGATAATAATGCATAAGAGCCTCAGTTCAAAGGCAAAATGTCAACCGACAATCTAATTTGAACTAGTAGAATATCCTTGCACGGATTATTACAATGTACGTAAACATAATGAAGCCATCGACTTCTGTTCTACGGTATCTAATAATCTAATGACTGAATGAATTTCTTCTCATGTTTTAGCGCATCACGTCGCTTACCAAATATTCCATTTAAGAAGTCTAGGTATCTTCTGGCACTCCACACACGAACCAATCCTCCATGCCCTTTCTGAAGGCAGTCTTAATCCATTCTCTAATAGCTTGCAGCGAAGCAACCAATGTGTACAATTGTACCATAGAAGCAGTCGAGCCTATACGGAGAGGACCGTATATCGTGACCTGGTTCGAAAAGCAAGCAAAGTATATATCCCACTCGTGCCCCACGACCTGGATCAGAGGCACGGATATAAGTCGCTTCTGGAACCACTCAGGTGCCGCACCAATGGTAAAAGTGGCCAAAAGCTGGCGGAAAAAGGACATTCGTTTGTGCCAAGCGGCGGTCCATATCCCTAATTGTAGTAAGGGTTCGTCTTGTGAGAGCGCTTTTTTAGTTTCTATAGACAAGGCGATAGAACTATCAGCGACTGCTTTATAGGCCGTTTGATTGACATGGTACGGTGCTTTAAACTCTGTCCAGATGTACGTGTTGAGCTCTTCGATCCTATCCTTAAGGCCCGTATTCTCATCGAAAATGTCCATCACTACTACATAGTCGACTCGCTTGGCGTCGCTACGGCTGTGAGCAGTAGTAAGATCAACGTTGACGGTAGTTTGAGCTTGCAAAGGCATAATCGTGTCAGTGTCTGGTTCAGCAGCGTTCTTGCTGATCTGGGTGCCTTCTATGGTCAGAATGTAGGCGTCCGTGATGGCATCTTCGCCGCGAACAGGTGCTTTAACACGATGTATGATCGGTATTGAGTCAGCTTGTATAGTTGCGGACATGGCAGCTTCCAGCCGAGTGCCAACAGCAAGAGGCGCTACTGTTGGCGGGGGCTTTCGCCTGTCTGTGAAGACAAGAGAGAGTAGGGGCGTGTGGACAAAGTTGTTCCATCCGGTCTCGTGACGCGACAGTTCTACGCACTCACCCGCCTGCTGTTGAATAATGAGCAATGTTTGAAAGGTGGCTCTTATTCTGGCGTGTGCTTCAGCGTCAGCCGGCTCAAGGAAACGTCGCTCATAGATTTCTTGAGCAGCAAGATCGTCGTCTTCGAGGTCGTTTTCTGGGTCTGCTTTTTCAACGTCAGCGCGCACCTCATTGGGTATGATCCCCCGCAACTGGGTAGCCTTCTTGATGGAGGAGTACAGGCTCTCGACATCTTTCAAACAAGGATCGTTTTCGAAGTCCTTCTTTGTGAGCTGCTGGTGGTAGACAGGAGTCTCTAGGCGCTTGAGCTGATCAGTTATTTTAACAGGGCTCGCAGTATGTTTAGTCGGAGGCGGAGGCGCGAAGCGAAAACTAGCGTGGGGCAGTCGCGGCGTGGTTTGGTCGTCAGCTTTGAATAACTTAGTGACGGTAAGATATTATTGGGAGTGAGTGTGCAGTACTTACTTATGTTGACATTGGTACTTTCGACTCTAGAACTACCCTCAACCTCATCAGTACCCCTCTTTCGCGACTTCCCGGACGACTGCCCCTTGTCGGTAACCGTCATCGGAGGAGTGAGGCGGCTAGGCAACGACATATTCGGCAGTATGAAGCTCTCCGAGCATGGTAAATGCTCACGTTTGAGCCGCTTACGAGGTGGCCCTTCTGAGGTCGGAATACTGCCATCGTCGTGAGCTTCACAAGTAGATTTTATCCACCGAATAATCCTGTCACTCGTCGAGTGATCTAATAAGGGAGGAAAGTTGAACAGCCGAGGACGCAAGGGATGCGGCATGTTTCACGGGGACGGGTAGGACGTGCTGTCGTTTGAGGCAGTGGAGAGAGATATATTTAGTTGTTCACGATGGTTGTGAATATATATTCAAACTGGTACCTGACGACTATTTTGATGGATGCATCTTCCATAGTGACTGTAATTGGTGGCGTGGTTCTCCCGAGACATGTATCACTTATGCACCCCGCTTTAGCCCCATTTTAGTACGAGAAATAATACATGCCTAACCTAGATGGGCATAAATAATTGCGGGGAAAGCCTAGCTTGGCTCTATTTTGACAAGATCAAGCCTAATTAGGCAATCTCTTATCTTAACTTAGTGAAAGCTCGTTTCTCGAAACCCTCATATCATCGTACTGTTTGTTCTCACAATTTTGATGTTGTACTTGCCGACCAACGGATCGCAGTCAATTTCGCCGGAGTACATCTACATTGGGGACCACGAAGATAGGTTCTCGTATATACGAAGAGTAAGATATTCATGCTGTACGTGACAACAGTTTGGGTTCTTGTCATTCCTAGTGCCACATACTGCCAATGTTTTCATAGTTGGGCGTATCCGCACGCATGGGTACTCATAGGCCATCAATGAGGCAACCGTACCTCGCGGCTCTGCCTCACATTCGCTTCGGAAGTTTGTGCCGTATCCCTAAACAATCACGGTCATGCTTCCATATAGTTTGCCTACGACTTGAGTTACCCAATCAACATATTCGGCGC
This sequence comes from Lasiodiplodia mahajangana, assembly GCA_029590625.1. Classification (NCBI taxonomy): domain Eukaryota; kingdom Fungi; phylum Ascomycota; class Dothideomycetes; order Botryosphaeriales; family Botryosphaeriaceae; genus Lasiodiplodia; species Lasiodiplodia mahajangana. Next base: position 4,065 of record JAPUUL010000703.1, read on the forward strand.
TTTACATGTCGTACCTACCAACTCGAGTATGGAAGCGAATACGTTAGTCGTCGAATCCGCAGGGCACATATCTTTATTGGTGTCCGTTTATGTCACCGATACTAGTCCAAGTCCGGTCTTGACTGAAGGCCTCGTAATAGTTCTTCAGGTCTAGGTGGTCTATGAGCTCCCTTGCTTCCATTTAGTCAGAACGGCTGGCTCAGATTCTCGTGGCCCTGTGGTTTTGTGCCTTCGTGCCTTCCAATATCCAATCGCCCTCATATAGCTCAGTTGTTGGCCTCGCTTCGGCCCGTAAACGCGTAGCCATTCCTGGGTTGCCGACAAGGCCTTAGCAGCCCCTGGCACCCCCAACTAATATTATATTACACTAAAGATGTTTCGAGCTTGGATGAGCAGTAATTAGCGTTTGCCGTCACGTGCTTTATAGGGGGTCTTGAATATCCCTTAATTTCGCTGTATATGTATATATTAAGCGACGTGTTACTCTGTTGTCCTCTCCGTGCGAATCAAGTTGCCCATACCCAGAAAAGTATTCTTCCCAGGCAAACGGCGCAATATTCTGAAGTGCTTTGCCATCTATGAATCCGGCCTATTCAATTATCAAATTATTTCCGTTTTTCCAACAACGAAAGACCGTGTGGATAGTTCATCCACAAGTGGCTGAACGTTACCGAGGTCTGTTAATGAATCCACTCAATTGACCAACTCAAACTTTCCAGTCCATACCACCTTTAAGGGTCACTATGAACTGCTTATTTGAAATCAAATCTCCCAAGTGTGGTTTGGATACATAAGTGTTTTCTTTAATAGAAAATATAAGCAGCTATTCGTACTAGGAGAAAAAGACACACTACATAAAATGGGAAGCCCGTTCGTAAGAGAGAGGATCCGTGTCAAGTTTTATTGGTTGAAATACTTTGAGATATAAGCGATACTACGCACATAGATTAAAGTGACCGATGGGTTAAATTAATGGGGGCTTATGTGAAAGGCCTTGTGGCTCAAGGCTCTTAGATTTTAAAATGAGAGAGAAAAGAAACCTGAATTCATAATTAGCCTATTATATAAATTTTAACAAACAGAAAAGTATAAGTAAACGATATATTTCCACTCTCCGAAATGATGGAACATGCTATTATTAGCCACCTGCATAGCCCTCATCACAACAGAGGTGTCCTATATTTTGTGTTGGTCTCCGGACTCGAAAATGAATAAACAGAAACTCAGACAGCAATATGTTTAAAGGGATTTAATGCACAGGAGCTAGCTACCGACAACTGTAGTGACTAAGCCTATAAAAGTGAAATGCTAAGTAGTAGGTCTACGCTGCTTTTTCGTTAACCTCTCGTAGGTTATTCAGGTATCGATTATTGGGATGATTTACATATCGTATTTATATCGTTATCAGTCTAGTCTTTTCAATAGAGGTAGCTTACAGATGAGAGGGTCTCGGGGGGGGGGGGGGGGGCATTACTACATTAACGCGGGGTTTGGTTGTCGACATAGCCCGCACTCAGCCGCATTGGACTCTAACTGATCTGGTGTGCCTCCACTAGGCATCCAAGACCCATGAACAGGATAGAAGACGATTAGCCAAACAACACCATGGGGAGATGGAGCCTTTATCCATCACCACCGGCGTTATCAGCCTACTAGGTGCCGTAGGGAAAACGACTCTAGCTGTGACTAGCTTCATCCGCAGTTGCAGGGAAGCACGTACGGATCATACGGCTGTCAATACGGAGCTTTTAGAGCTACAGATCGTGCTCGAGCTGCTGCGAGATGACAGTGCCATAAACGAGAACAATGTTTTCCCCGAGGCGCTACGAGCTCGGGTTCTATCTGCCATCACTCACTGTGATACAATTATCAGACATATCAACGCGGTGCTGGAGAAACACGACACCTCAAAATCCACGCCTATAAAATGGGTTACATCAGGGAAAAGGGAAGTTTCCGCCCTGCAGGCGTCGTTAGAGACGCATCAAGGATTCTTGAATCTAGTACTTGACATGATAAATATCTCAGTATCGAAAGGTGTCAAAGAAGACACAACAATTATCCGCTCTAATGTAGCGGAAATCAAGCAAGACACAAGCCAGATCGCATCAATCCTAGAAGAACTCGCCACCGTACGAGAGATGATTGCCGATATTAGGAGCTCGCCAGAGGCTGCAGGTTCAAACTACATATTGCAACAATATCTTGACAGCCTCACTAGCTACGCAGAGACGGTGATGCAAGACGACCTAAGCGACTCGAATGAATACAGCATCAGCGCAGTGTCTCGAAAAAGCAGTCTTAATTTCAGAGAGCCTACACCAACTAGAGGGGATATTACCTCCGATGCGCGCCAAAGAGGACCCGGAATAGAGCATAGGGACGACGATACGATGAATATGACGCCAGTAGAGCCAAAGGCTAGCGATGATAGTAATAACAGTTGGAGAGTTTCAAAACCAACGAGGCTTTTCTCTAGACTCCATCTTCAGTTTCAACAATGGCAGTTTAAAGGCAATCGGGCTCAGAACCTTTCTGGGAAGGACATTCCGTCATTACGAATGGGGGAAGATGACACTCCCGGCACCCATAACCCACCCAGGCTGCCTTCAAATATAGCAGCGATTCAGACCTCAGAGGCGCCAGAAATCCAATCCGAGGATAATTTAGAAGCGCCCAGCACCCAACAATTGCAGGGCAACATTGCGTTTAATGTTACGAGGAACGTAATATGCGTTGGGGACGGTTTGGTCGGCAAGACAGCATTTCTGGTGTGAGTACTGCAATCGAATACGTAATATCGACCACTGATTCTTTCTCTTCAATAGGAAATGGTCACAAGGCTGGCTTACGGAAGTACAGGCTTCCAGATATGAGTTTCATTGTTGTTGATTGCTTACAATCCCCAGATACCTCTTGCCCCCACGTTTAGGTACTATTCGGAGAACAGGATAATAGACGGTAAATCTGTAAAGTTTACAGTTATGGATACTCCCGGTCAGGATGAAGATGAGAGAACACGAGCGTTCGAATATCCGAATCAGGACGTTGTTTTGATTTGTTTCAGTATCATCAATCCTGACTCGTTCGCAAATATTCCAGAGGGGGTACGAGACTTTGAATCCTCAGTGGGGAGTGACTAGGCTAACAAGTTCACAACAGTGGATGGCAGAAGTGCGTCATTACGGCCCCAGGATTCCGTACGTCCTTGTCGGGCTGAAAAGGACCTCCGTTTTGACCGCAAGGTCTTACGTGATCTAAAACGGATGAGCCAAACGCCAGTGTCTCCTGAAGAGGTGAGTTAGTATCTATAATTATAATGGTTAGTACCACTCGCTAACCTTCAAAACTCTACTAGCGAGAGGAGTTGCGAAAGGAAATAGGCGGGTTTTCCTATTTAGAGTGCTCCGCTAAGACTTCAGAGGGTATGAACGAGGTTTTCTCCGCCGTCGAACGAGCTTGCGCTGCCGTGAAACCCCAACTTACAAAGCGATGGTTCCAACGTTTTAATAAATCTTAAAGCTTTACTTCGCGTATACCAAATTCAATAGCCTTGGTCCGATTACCTGGTTGGCTTAGGCAACAAGTAATTCCTATGTATAAGTTCATTCGTGTCGTGTTATCTAGGGCTTCATATTTTTATGTTCGCGACTGGATACAAACCGAATTTTTAATGAAATAAATTGCAGGGCCTGTTCTAGAGGCTCAAACGCCCTCACTTAGCCACTTGAGTAGAGGCTTCATCTCCCATGGATAGAAGATTAATAAGGAATAGCCCGTACTAAGGGTTATAGGCGGAATTTGTTTAGCTAGAAGTGAGTAGAGTTTTGCGAAGCTGCGCAAATTTGCAAGTGGCAGAAGCTACACGCAGCGCGACGCGCCCTGCCTCCATGACCAACATATGGCATAGGTGTACATTCTAGACAATCTTTACCTTGACTGCTTCCCCGATGATTTCGTCCCTTGTCAATCTTGCAACCCCAACCCTCTTATGTTCAACACAGCTTTCACTCGAACCCGTCGGAGCTATGAGCAAAACGTAGAAATCCGTTGGATCTGTATCCTTTTCCATCTTCTCCCTGCCGATGATCACGCACTTCAACTCCGAGAAGGTACCTGTTTCCTCCTCGCGATCATATGTTGATCGCGAGTCGTCTTCCGGGTCAGCGCGGTATGCATCAACTTCGAAGTCGGCCTGTGGTCCTAGCGGCGACTTGATCTCGTCATTCCAATCCATCCAGTCAAACGGAGCGTCCATGTACGCAATCTGCCCCATTACAGCCATCCAGGACCAAGAGGGAACTTTCTCGTTTCTTTCATAGCTGATACTGCGCAGCGACCTAGTTTTTGACGTGTCTCGCTGCCAAAGAAGGCTTCGTTGAAGGTACTCTCCGTCTAGAATACCATGCCCTCCTCTCACATTGTAGACCCTCGCCATCCTCTTTTCAAGCCCACGCAACGCAACAGACCTGTCTTCTTCGTGTTCCTTGGAGAACGCAAGTCCGGAGTATTTCGAATAAATGTACTGGAAAAATTCAATTCTCATCCCCTTATAGTATTTTGCGGCAGAATCCGGAAAGTGGGGGTCGGACAAGAATGACGACTTTCGGCTGGTCGAGTGTTATTACCTTTCAATGTTCCTTCATCTAGAATCCTAGACGATATTAAACTCACTTGAATAGCTTGGTCATGGTCTCGCAACGGACGCCCTTGCCACACTCCCAATAGACTTGATTCTTTGTGAAATGGAGTGTTCGTCTCGACAGTGCCCTTTCCTGAAAAACCCAGCCGCGTGTGCTCAGATTGCTCTCTTCTACATCGCTAGCGAAGTCATCAATTGCATCACAGATATGAAAGGCCGATTCGCTAGAGTCGGAGTTATCGCCGATACCGCTATGAAAGGTGTATGATCGCCTGACCTTAACATCGGGTCCAAAATGTGGCCGAAGAAATCCAGAGTCCATCCCGCTTGCGGAGCTTGCAGCGATCGTGCACGACGCACCGCCGTAGTAGTCTTCCATGAATTCCTTTTCTGTATGGAAGTCCGCATCTTTACCTTCCTGGATAATACAAATAGAATCAATCCAGAGATATCTAAACCCAAGGTTTTTCGTTACAGTGACCGCGTCTTGGAAATTCCGTGGCAGTTTCTTGAAGTCGATAGATCGCTTAAATTCGTCGATATTATCCGATGTCGTTCGAAACCACTTGCTCTTGTCAGTACCCCAGGGGTGCGATAATATTACGTACTCGCTAGATTTGCGATTATCCGGGTAGCAGTCGAGCTTGATAGTGCTTGATCCCGAATCGCCAAGGTCAAGCAGTCGTTTTGGTTGTTTCCGGGGGATATCAACCCGGGAGCAGACACGTGTATGACTTTTATCACAATCCTGGAGCCAGTGATTAAATAGGCGAGCTCTAGTCCTGCTTTCGGGCTTAGGCAGGACGGGGAATCCTCTTTGAATATACGAAGGAGAGTTATTGCACCCTGGTATAAAATTTGAGGTTAGTCGACTGAGTTAGGGCCAGGGACGCTTACCTGGACCAACGACGATAGAAAGCAACGGCGGCTCCGTCGAAGACGGCGCTAAAGATGATCCGGTTCGCAAAAGTTGGGCGACTCTGGGACGGCTTTGGTTATCCTTCGAGCCGCCAGAATCGCTTCGCATGTAAGACAGCAAGACTGCGCAAAGGCCACATTCAGGCGTTTCTTCGGAAGGCGTCATAGAAAATTGGTTAGAAAATATCCCAGAGGCCGAGTCTAAGCAGCGATTGCACAATTTTATGTTATGTTTTTGTGACGTTTGTGGGAAATCCTGGTCTATAGATTTCCGCGTAAGGTTCCTAAAGAAGTCCCGTACGAAAATGTTGTCATTACAGACTTCCCACGTGTCTGACAGCTAATATAGGTATAATTGTATTAGTACCATTTTGATATCACTCTAGAATATCTGGAGTCGAAACACCGGGAGGCGTTGACAAAGAGATATACCTACAGACTAGAATAATTTATTAACAATCAGGAGCAATATATGTTTCTTATCTTTCTTTTAGGGGAGTATCGACTTACGAGCTAATTGGACAATTTAAACTGAATGTCAGTCCTGCTTCACTATACAGCATGCTTTTGGATCGCTCTGCCTGGACTTACAAGCTACATAGACTGTTAATATTCTTCGATTATAACTATCTGAACTCATGTAAGACGTCTTTTACTTACGGCCTACGGCAGGTCAGTTTCACATTACTTAAACGGCGGCGGATACATATATGTCTACTTACATACTAGGTTGCCAAAAGCCATTATTCGTTAGCATTTTCTTCGTCCCAATGTTGTGTTTCTTCACTCAAAAGGACTCACAGGCTACAATTGTCGCGATAGTTAGCAAAGCATCTCTAACGATAAGTAAGGATTAGAGGTGGAGTCACAAAGAGGAGTAAAGACATCCCAATTAGGTGTTGATGGAAATCGAAGGCGGCTTACATTCTATAAATAATATTAGAAGAAAGTCAGTCTATCATCGGTTTGCGTAAATGAGTGGTGAGATAGGTACCTGATCATCGGCAATTTGTATTTGCGGTCGGGCCCCCGAGCGCGGAGAGGCTCGAGCAGGCTGCACTTGGAGAAGTGATGATATGCCCTGGTGTTTCAAAATTTCTCTAGTGGCCTCTGAATCTTTGGTAGGGTCGTAGAAGTCTATCTCGGAATAAATCGAGCAAATTTCTTCAAGTTCCTTTTTCAACTGCGTACTATTGTCCCGTGACTTAGTTCCCACTCGAGTTGTCGCTCGTTGAAATAAAACCTGTGGAACAGAGCGACCGACTGTGGCTGTAGCTTGGCGACCACCAGCCTTTAAGCTATCAATCCGGAACCCAGAGTCATTCTGCTCGGGATCTTCAACCAGAAGTGCCGTACACACGTAGTTGAAAAGCCTTTTTAGAGCCAGACTGACACACCTATCTGAATCGCCGAGGCATGTCTTCTCAATATGCCTTTTCCATCTGTTGACATTTGGTCGAAGGGAGTTACTTTCGTACAGGTGATAAAACGGTTGGGTTGGGTTGTTATTATCGAAGGAACTTTCGAATTCCTTCAGGCCCTCTGGTCCCAGGAGGAGCCAAATAATCAGCTCAAACAGGATGCATCCCATAGACCAAACATCATATGAGCGTGACCTTGTACCCGATGTGCTTGTTTGAATCTCAGGGGGTTGGTAACGTATCGTGCCGGCAAGTGTCGTTGTTGCCATAGGCCTCAGGGCGGTTGGGATCGAGTGAATCTTGGCCAATCCCATATCTGCGATCTGAAGAAGCCCGAAAGGCCCCGGTTTTTGAGATCTGACGATGTTTTCGGGCTTCAAGTCCCCATGTCTGCAGTTGTCCTGCTTCTTGGGGTCCAGAAAGTGGAGCTTCTCAAGCCCGTCTGCTATACCTTTCATTTGCCCTAAAGCCCATCGGATAAGGCCTGCATTTCGCGACCAACTGTGGTTTCGCCAGAACTCGCGAAGGTTTCCACCGTCAACCCATTTAAACATCACGTACCGTTTCCCCGCACGCTCGAATCCACCGATGAAGCTAACGAAGTGCGGGTGATCCAGTTGCCGAGCTACTTCAAGAGCATCGACCTCTACCTCGTAGGCCTTGTCAGTGACTAGGTCGTCTTCTAGCTCTTTGACAGCAATTTCATGGTTCTAGAGAAGCGTCAGAAGGGTTGCTCTTACTAGAAAATGAGAACATACCTCCTCCACACACTCTATGTGACGTTTGTGGATGCGGGCCCGGTATAGAACACTGAAACTGCCAGAAGCCTTCTTGTCGAACTCGATGAAAGGCAATGGGCACTCGTTATGAAGCTGCTCCATTATCGATCTTCTAACGAATATAGGAGCGAGGAAGAGCCACTGCGCTTCGCGGAAGCGTACCTTCTCCTGCGGGGACCAGTCCCTGAACCACTTTAGAGGCATATCGTCTGCTAATAGGTTGTACGATGTGACATCTGTTCCTTCAACCACGACAGGGAGATGCTTGTCCATGAACCCGTATTTTGGTAGGCTTGATACCTTGTGGGCTAGATCTGAACGCACAAGAATCGCAAAAACCTTCCTGGCAGAGCTGCGGACGAAACCAATTAGTTTTGAGACACGCTTCCATCCGAAACATCGAGCCAATTTTGCACGGCTCTGTATCAATTTGTTAGTCCCATCACCAGTCCAGAGTTCCTCAAAGGTGTCGTGAGGTAAAAAGCGTCTATCATCGGGTCGGCCTTCGACTAACCCGCCCTCTATGAGAGTAAAAAGTGTATCAGAACCCATTATCAATGTCAACACACTTAGACCGGGCAGCAATAAATATTCAACAAGGGAAGTAAAAGCTCATCCGTTTTTGATTGTAAATCTTCTCAACTTCAACATGGACGGATGGCTGTGGAAGGGGTGAAAGGCTTGGTGGTACGACGAGACTACTTGACAGTTCGCATGGGGTAAGTATTGCCATAAGCAAATTCCATGTTCCGAGTCCATCCCAGGTATATTAAGTACGATATTAAGTACATATAGCAAGTGACGACAATGCGATCCCACTGTAGTATGCATTCATACATCATAATGGTATATAGGATATGCGCTTCATTGGCCACAGCTCGGTCCGCCCATATAACCGTGCATATATCCCGTAGTTAGTGGCGCCCAATCGATCATTGCCAGCTGATATACATATACACTCTTGCGGCTGCCTGCCGGAACCTCTGCATATGTGTGGGTTGATTTGGCCCCCCCTGCCCAATTGGAGGATGGAGGGGGTTGAAGGGGCAGTATTCAAGCTCCTGCCCCAAATTAGAAGAGGTTAGAATTGGGAAAGGGGATAAGAGAAAGTAATAGCGAGAAATTTTCTCTCGAATGAACCCCCCCATAGGGCTAGTCGCCCGCCCTACCTCGACGTACGGATAAATCAATCTTCTCTTGATTCTAAGCGAGGGAGGGGGATGAAAAATACTTCGGGTTTACAAGAGAACTACCTAGGCAGTTGATCACGTCTATCTGCAAGAGCCTCATCAATTATAGCTAGCATACCTCGCTTAAGCATGATGAACTATCTACGATGACCTGCGATGAAGTAGCAGCACATTACCTACTCTTTTTCGCTCTGCATAGCACTAGCATGGGTCATTGTCACCCAACATCTCGGCCTATTGGCTAATATACAAGTAGCTGGCAGGGGTACGAGGCAGGCTCTGAAGTTCATCGCATGGTCTTTGTTCGCATATTCGCCAGCTATGTGGTTTAGTAGATTGATTGGCATTTATAAGCGCCAGCTGGGTATTTTACCTAGTATTGCCGTTATCATGATGGCACTGTCACTGTGCCGCGATTCTAGGCATACATGCCTATGTAATAATAGCGCCTGTATAAAGTGTGCGGGGGCTTATACGTATTGGAGAATATTTTATTGTGTATGTCGGCTAGGATTTCCAAAGGTATCAATGTAAGATCGGGCATGCCAAGTGTGCAAATCAGGTCCCAATACCTCTAGGGTCACATTCATCGTTCTAAGAGCACTCCGACATCGAAATACGTTGTGCATAATAAAGCACGCACCTCAAGACTCAGCTCAGCCCGGTAGGATAACCCCAGCCTCCTAAGAATAAGAGAAAAGAATAATGAAGAACTTGCTACGACTGATGAAGGTATAGCGATTCTTATGTCTAGAGTGCGAGCTCTTGTGGTCATTACACAAGCCACACAAATCGTGGCTTGACATCGGTAATCCTCTACTTCGAATCTACCACGGATCGATAGGAACCGCCGCCGCAACATGTACAAACTAGGTCGAACCGCATGTGCATGCGCCTTTCTCGGTCCTCGCCTATAATCTGCAGCAGACCGCCACGGTTATACTAGTCAACCTCTAGAAGCGTAGTTGGGGTCTCATGCTGCCAAGATTTCGACAACACTGGCCGCCGACTACGGCCGACGAAGACCAGTCAAAATGTATATTTTGGGTTAGCGTGTTTCTATTGTTAGTGCACTGAAGCCCTTCACACTGGCAGACAGCTGCACAAATAAGAAAATCCACCAACTTGTTAGCTAGTAGTGCCTCAATGAGTGATTTGCTAAAAAAAAAGATCCCATTGTGATATGGGATTTGGTATTTGTTTGGCATGCTCAGGTGACGGATGGATAAAGGATAGAAACCAAGGATCTAATTCCATTTGTAAGTGCTTTTGAGGTTCTCATTCTCGCATCCCGAACCATCCCAAACCGCAAGTCCTGGAGACTAATATATCTTCTGGCATTTATACTTATGCAGCATCCATTATCACGAGTCCTTTGGTACAGATAGCAAGGTACTGGTTCCTAAGTACTTGTTGACGGATGAGAAATTCTAACTACTACTACTCCTAATAGCTAGATATATCTATATACAAATAGCCCCTTTTTTTGTAATCCATAGGCGGAGGTATAGTTGTGAGTAGCCAAGATTCTGATATTTATAAACAAGTACTTTCACATTAACTTGCTAAAAAAACTTGTTTTATATATAACGTAATTTATTATTATGTGGTTAAAATTACCATATAATCACGATCTTAAAACTTTTTAACCTTTTAATTATTATTTTTATTTTTTTAACTTATAACAATAAAAATGCGTTAAAAAAAACTAAACTATAAATTATAACATGTATTTTTAAATAAAACTTTTATATTAAAATTATAATATTTATAAAAATATATAACGTATTTAATATTACTTTTGTTATTAAATTAATAAAATTATACTTAAACGTAATTTTTAAAATATAAACA
>JAPUUL010000704.1:0-14866 GCA_029590625.1 Lasiodiplodia mahajangana
GACCATCCCAGAGAGTCTCCACAGGGAGTGGGCAGAAGCATTCGCTGAGGGTGGTCCAAAGACGTGGCATCTGGAGCCGATGCCTGGGGACGCCTTTCCCCTCCGCAAATACACAAACTAACGATACACTAATTAGACGGTATGAACGGACGGTGTCGCCGCCGGCGGGCTTCAGCTGCTCTCTCGCACAGCAACGCATAGCCAGCTACGGGAGCCCAACTAATGAACCATACACCATGGGATTTGGGGAACCCGGGGAAAGAGGGACTAAAAAAACGAGGGAGGGAACAGGTGCGCGTGTCATTGGTTTTCCTATGTCGGTTTGTCCTGCAGGGCGTCGTTGCGGTAGGTAGATTGCATTGCTGCTGGGAAGGTTCTCAACGACGAAACGCGAAAGACGGGCGGGCAGAGGTAGAGACGCCGCGAAGCAACCCAACCGGCGTTCGCTTGGCAGAGGATCTAACGTTCGCTACGTATTCCTAGTGGTGATGGGGGATGGGTTGGGGACGTTAAGATGATGGTGAAGGTGTGTAATGTGCGTAATATGTGTAGCGAGTTACATCCTCCTCTCAACTAGGCGGCAGCTTAGCTACCAACCAACTCTCTAGGTAATACAAGTTCGCGAACTGACGCTCTGTCGGTCCCCCTGTCCCCCTCGTCCCCCCTGTGCGGTGATCATGTATGCTTGCTGTATGCTGTAGGTATGAAGTATGTATGTTGTCAACCCGGTTCTTGGTGCTTGGCACACTAGCAGCAGCAGAGACGGTCAGGGTTCAGGGTACACTGCACTGCACTACGGCATCCCGAGTGGAAGGAGATGAAATATGGATACAGGACTGGATGGGCACACACTAACTAGAGACGGGCAACTAGGCCTCTTTGAGGGATTCGTACAGCGGCCTACATTGGTTTTGCCTATAGTATATGCACAATGGGGGCCGCGTACCTACAGCCATGGGCTTACACGACAGTCTGGATACAGTACGTACATAGCGAGGACGCCATTTCCGATAACCTGGTTTGCTCGAAGCCCCATGGCGGTTGAGACATGCTACATACACACACACTAGACTAAGGCTGTCATCCTAGAAATGATGCCATATGGTACGCCTGAATGCAAGTCGCAACCCCTAATTTTTTTGATGCCTGTCAGCCCGGCTATTGATGCCAGCTAACGAGCATCTTCCTTGAAACAGCATAGGAGTCCATATAGTCTCACAGACTATCCAGACATCTGAGGTTACACTACCGCGCGCGAGAGATACGATCTAGTATAAGCAGTGTAGATCAGCCCAGATAGATTCTATATTTGCGTACACCAAGTACATATGTGTGCGCCTAGGTAAGTGTGTATTGTGTGCTGTATGCTATGTATATGTTGTATACTCCAAACACCAAACTGCCCGTAAAGAGCTAATTCTCCATTCTTTCTTCCACCATCTTAAAAAGCCGCACCGACCATATGTATATATTCATCTCCACATATATTTAATTACTACGTACATACACACACGGCACTAGAAATGTACGTATTTACATATCGAGCTGGTGCAAACTCGTGTAGGTAGGTCGGCACGCTAGCGTTGACACCCTAACCCAGGGTAACATGGAGTCTGTACAATCCGCGATGGAATTGGTCGACTGGAGTATCGGTAGATGAAACTACTGCGCCTAGTTGAACAGTAGATGCAGATAACTATATGCTTTGACATGTTCCGACACTACTGTCTGCTTACGGCTACATAAGTGCGTGCATTCACGATAGCTATTAGCCTATGAGGTGTTGATCATAGATGTCCCAAGACGTTGCATCAAAAACGAACTATCAAGGATTAAAGGATTAGAGGGGGATTAATAGAGCTGATATACCTACGCTAGTCTAGTGTTGTTTGTAGGATGACATGGGGCTCTTTTAAGAAAAAAAAAAAAAAAAAGAGGATCTTTAGCCATAGGTCCGAGAGATATAAGCGCCATTCCTTGTAGAGCACGCTACTAGGTATGTATAACAAAACTTCAGACTCTTTAAAATTCTCGGTATGCACCGTCCATGCCTCATGCGCTGCGAAGTAATCATGTATAGCAAAATCATAACAAATTGTCGTAGGTAGTTTGGGGCTTGGGTCTTGAATTACATATGCCTATGTAATATATAATGCCGTACAGCACACGTACCGGGGAGGCATCCTACCCTTGCGTCGATTACGGCATAGGGCCGGATTCTGGATTAGGTAGGTACTTCACCGCTCGACTTTGTTTTGCTTTTCGGCGTCCTTTAATATTATTGTTTCTCTTTGATCCGAGTTGAGTCTACATATCCAGCTTGGTTGTATGTACTAGGTATGTAGGCATGCGGCATTCACGAACCATGCTCGGGATCTTGAGTTACCCTCGATCGAGATCTTTTTTTTCACTTTCATATGTAGTATGCAACGTGTAGATCACTCTGCTCACCAAGACGTGCAGTCAGAATTAAGACCGCGATAGGGCGGTTCGTTGTCACCAAGTAGTAGAACCTAGTAGGCATTGTAAGTCCAGACCACATCCAATTTATGTACAGGGGGGGGGGGGGTTGACAACCGCTTTTTTTTTATGGGCATGCATGCACACCGGTGATAAGTGGTCGTCCGTATTCCATCGTTACGTACAGTCAGAGTATACTTACCTACATCCTTAAGCTTATGCAACATGTAATAGTTACCTCGGTGGTGTGCACCTTGGCGCCTATATATACTGAAATAGGTAACCAAGACGACTTCTCTCGCTTGTGTCATGATAAACAACTCGCATAGCATGCATAAAGATGCAAAGGAATTTAGGCACATTAACTAGGTAGGTAGGCAGAGCGTCTGTGGCCACAATTCTGTAAATTACTCATGTTTCGCGCTTTGTTATCTATTTAAGTAGTTACTTACAATGCGAGGCCGCTTGTTTCTGCAGCCTCGCTAATTATTGTATGCGCATGATGTATGATGTAAGGCAGCAGCAAAGTAATATTGTCAGTCTGAACTTTTTTTTTTTTTTTGTTTTTTTTTTTCAAACTAGATAGGCAATCGGTGTGCCGCTCGATTCGGAAATCCGCGTAGGTCGGGGGTCCATATAGGAGAATCTAATGTGACATGTCAAACACGCCGGACTCCAGGCCGGATCCGCGGGGTGCCAAGACAAAAGCCCGGGCTAATTATGGAGAAGGGCATATCAGATCGGATCGTCACTCACGTGCTCCCCATGACACGATTTGCTGCGCTTTTCTGTTTAAACTCGTTGGTTTTGCCTAGCACTCTCGCCCTTAATAGTGCCTACTAATATGGCGTTACGGGCGATTCTATTCTTAGAACTAGGGTATAACGGCATTACAATTGCAACGACAACTACAACTAAACAACACTGTACTAATTAATATACCAAGTCTACATACATAACTATTTTCTTTCTATTTCTTTCGTGGTTGGCTTATTACATTCCTTTACACGCACTCTACAACCATTTAACTCCACTAGAAATGGACGTGACGAGAAAAAAAATTCATTGTTGAGGAAGATAACCGAAAATTTTCAGGGATGAAACAGCCAATGCGCGGTGATAGCCCGGCAATTCTCGTGGATACTCAACGCATGGTGACCTGCATGTCAATCTCGGTACCAGTCGCGGAATGCTCCTCGGAAAAACTGGTTGTCATTTTTTAAAATCGAGATGGTTAAAGATCTGAGATACCCACACATGCAAGTTGCAAAAAGAGTTGCATAACCAGCATAAGAAAATTTTATGACGTCCGGGGGCTGCCGGGGGGGGGCCTAGTCCATCCTTTACATGGACACGGTACCGGCTCCACAACGGTGTGGTGGTGGCTTATGTGATAAAAAATAGAATCTCACGATGAACCGATTTTATATTCCGGGGCTTCAATTTCGTTTCGTTTCGTTTCCTCTACCTACCTCAACGATTCCTCCCCAAAAGAGCAAGCTAGTACAAAAGGCCCTCGGCCCACATGGTTGGGCATTCACTTGATTTGGAAAGAAAAGGGGGATCTTTATATTTTGGGCATCAACGTCTTAATTTCGAGAGCTGATACCGAATAACCGTTCATTTGCTTTTGGGGCTATAGACCAAAAAAAAAAAAAACATACGTCAAGATAACATCTCCTGCAATTTAAAGCTGTCGGTGAGGATCCCAACGCCTAGCTGTCGGTAAAATCTTTTTCAAGGTACAAGGCAGCATGGCATATGCCGGGCTAACCACGTACAGATGAATCCTTGTAATCCTCTGTATGTATGCAACCATATTATAGGATGGGATATTACAATTCACTTGGTGTCCAAAGTCTCTGCTATATCAGTCTACCTGCATAGCAATGCGGGGGAGAAAGTAATACCGCAACTAAGCTTAGCATAGGGTTGACAATATGCACACGCCCTCCTGGTAATGAAGGTATTTTTGTGTGCCTACGAAGTTTTTTAACTCGATGTGTGTAAGTCTTAGTTGCCGAGAGTTGCTGTGCCATATCTTAAGAGACGTTTCTTTTCGCCAAATCTCTGCAAAGTTTTCCAGGAATCGTTACACTATAGAACATAATTACTCGGATCAACACTCCATTGTCATACCCAAAGCTACTATTTAGTTATTAATTACTCATTTATTACTTTATAAAAGTGGTATACCTTACCTATCAGTCTATACATATCGTAGGTATTGATCCTTCGTCACGATATGCCGGAGGCCGCAACCTTCCGGCTAACCTATTCCCATTTCTTTACGTGGATTCCACGTCATCCGCTGGTCAGAGTACATGCAGGGAAAGGATTGTCTTGAAGCTGTGGCCGCCCGTAATCTTGACCAGCATTACCCAGTTACGCCACTAGATATTTTGCTGCAAATTGGATTAGGATCTCTTCCGCCGCACATGTGGCGTTTCTATTAGGTACCTTCTGAGGCCTCCTTTATTTCTGTGACACCACAAAATACTATTTCGGCCACTGTACTTATTTATTTACCATCAAAGAGTAATACCATTTACAGAATCATGTGAACTATCCAATATCCAATAGTCTTCGCCAACGATAGCCATTCATTTTTACACTAGGTAGCTTAACACACTGACCACTCTGTATCGACTCCAAAACATCCAAAACAAAACTTCTGAAAGCCAAGATACTGTTCTTTGGTCCTCCCCGCGTGATAGGGGGGAAAATTAATGCCGTGGTACAGGGTTTCTACTGGTCGTACCCGATTACTGATCTTGCATTGGCTAGAACGTGTCCTCGACAGCAGTTCACGAGATATAAGCCAGTCCCCAGTGTTATGGACCAACGGGTGGGAGCACATGTCATGCAATTTAGCCCAATATGCTGCATCTGTATGTAGTCGCCACAGAAAAAAGCAACGTATCCGACCATAGCAAGCGGCCAAGCGCAACCAGCCTGCATATAACTCAGCTGAGAAGCCTAGGCGCCACCCAATGCCGGCCTGGTTCCGCGAACCTTGCTCCTCCTAAGCACCCAGGAAGCATGGGCAATCCCCGTGTCTCTTCTTCGACGAACGGCGGATACGCGTTAGCCGCGGACCGACCTGCTGCTAGTCCTGGACCCGGACAAGGGGGCTATGCAGGACTCCGTCAGCAACACACGGGCGCTCAGATCTCTCTCCCTTTCTCTCCCAGGCAGAACGTCTTCTTGGTCTTCTCCGGGTTCTTGGGCAGGCTTGGGGAAAGAAAGAGGGCGGCGTTTGCCTGCAAGTCCAGGGTTGTGGATCAACCCCAAGTATCAAATCATGAACAGAGGTGTCTTTGCTCAAGTGGTGGATGTGCAGGAGGAGGAGGCGCCATGCGGTTGCGTCGACATGACATGGCCTATGTGGCAATACAACCTAGTGTAGGTGATCCTCGTCGACGTGGCACTGAAGGACCCTGGCCGCTATGGGCGGGTAAGGGGAAATGGGGGTCATAGGTTTCCTGTGTATGTATGTAGGTTCGATCCGGCCGTTACGCCGCTGCCAATTACAATTTAGATATAGACTGTGAGCTTTTTTTCACCGATGCCCTATGTTTCCGTTCTTCCTTGGCCCTCCCTCTCGGCAGCAACGCCGGGAGACAGAATAGAGAAAAGCTTGCGGTTGGGTTTCAAAAGGCTCTTTAAAAAAAAAACGGGCTACAATATCGGATGAAACCCGACGACATCCGCACGACACATCGTGAGACACGATTATTTCGGATCAGTGATGAAACGGTCTAATCCCACCATAGCCGGGCCAAAGAGAGGCCCTCTGTGCCGCCTCTGATCCCACGTTGGGATATACAATACAAAGATCACAGATAGGCCGAAACAATTTGACTTCCTTCCCGCTCCTGATATGCATCCCGGGTCCTTTGACCGAGTTTTTTTTTTTTTTAATCTGCACCATCATTTGAATATCATCAAATACTACGCCAGTATGCCTCCATCCGGGTCCAACAACATGAGACGGGTACATTAAAAATCCCAAATAGCCGTGACTGAGCAATTATTGCCGTCCTAGAACACGTCACGCCATATAGCTTTGGTATACATATTTTTTTCATTTTTTATATGCTCACGTCCTCCGTCTCGCTACTCCGTGTCGAATAACAAATAACTCAACCCGGTCCGATTGCTGTTGATTTGGAGGCATGAGGCTTCATCGAGACCTCCAAGAAACAGACGCCTAAATGCGCGCGCGCCGTTCTTCGGCTTTGACGGCCTGAAATTAGATTGGCAGATTGCGATGACTAATCTGAACCTGGGATGAGCCCGATCCGCGCCACAACGCATCTAGGAGTAACAGCAGGTCCGCTGAGATTCATGTGAAGCAATCCTCTCTCTCTAGGTATACTACAGTCTACTGCTCTTGTTCTCGTCTCGTCAACGCATAGGTCGAGAGGCCCGGGGGGAGCGGGTACATCTGTGGGCCCCCTGATTGGAGTCGACGTACTACTCCAAGATAACTCATGATAGGAAGCAGTGCTCTGCTTCTCATGAGATCCAGGTAGTGCTCGAGAAAGAGGGAGAGAATTTACGGGCGCGAACATGAGTTGATCTTCTCGTTACAAAGTACGATACGGCTTTATGGGGTGGCTATGTGATGATATATATAGAAAAGGGGCTATATCCTAGAAGAGGCTAGGTATTCAATGACATGGTTAAGGAGTGCATTGTGTTTGCTACGATACTTACTGCAAGTATATATATGCTTAGTCACGCGCAATCAAGTAATTAGATCTGATAACCTTATGCCTTTAATGTTCCAGTGGTGTCGTGCTCCCGTGAAAACTACCGTAGTGTCTATTTTATGACGTCGAGTAGATATGAAAAGATTAGGGGGCTAGGGAATGCACTCAGGGGTATATGCTATGGATGTTTTTAAATTTAGGTTGTTCATATATGGACGTGACTCAAAGGGCTGGAAGCCGTTGCACAGTTATATGGCGTGATGAATTAGCTAATACGAGGTACCGGGCAACCTACCTTGCGACGATCAAAAGGCCTCCTTATTTTGGGAGGGATATCATCTCATAAGCTCCTTGTATCCTCGCAACGGTGCCTACTATCCCTAGACTCGTTTGCCTTAAGAATATCAAAGTCGAATTTATCCTCCTTCTATTGAAGTAGTCCTCCTTATGACGATTGCGTTGATGGAACATTATTTACTAGAATCAGTACGGGCGCTTGGATGGCTCGTTCATGCTGCCAACCCTGCACGCTTCTCTTATCCCTTCATATAGTAGCCATGGGTCGGCTACGATCTTCCTTTGCGTTAGTGTTGATGATCATGCGCCCACGGATAGCCTGGAAGCTCCGGAGCCAAGGGAGCGAACTTTAGACTACCGGTTGTGCCGAATAGGGGCGCCTCAGGCGGTGAAAATACTAACGACCGATANCCCCCCAGATCTTCTCAGGCCTTCAAGAGAAGAGCTCATATTAGCATCGAGTGAGGCGCAATATAAGGTCTGCTCTGACCCGGACATGATGCCTTGTGAACCAACCAAAAAAAAAACCATCACAATGGCGGTTCGCTCGGCGCCTTACAGATGTGCTACGTGAACGACGGAATACACGGGTACGTGAGCGGGGAAGATGCTGAAAGACCGCGCGCCCTACGTCATCTAAGACACTATCGACGGAGTGGGCGACGGCATGGCTCCAGTCTGTAGGTCTGATGGCCTGTTCGTGGGCGTTGGTTGCATTGCTAGCGTGCGGCCGTCAGAAAAACCGGGCTCATAACCAGAGGGACGCAGCCTTGGTAAAGGGGCCCGGGCATACATCAGGCGGCCAACACCTACCTGCCTACCTACTTATTTATAGGTATGGGCGTCTTGTCCCCTTTAACTAAGTGAGCTCCCCATCTCACCCTGTAAACACACTTAAGCATGTACATATCCCCTCGATACCGGATATGCCTAATTGTGGATTAACTATCGGCTTCCTAACTAACCGACTAGACATCCACTAGCCTACGAATATTACGAAACGACGCGTGTACTCAGGGGAGGGATCACAGAGAGGTACACTTCGTAACACCTTTACGGCATTAAGAAGGCAGCAGCACAAGCGGGATACCAACCCAACAGCAGGTCCGAAGACACGATAGGTTACTCGGCTCTCGAAACGATACATGTCAACACTTAGGAAAAGGACGATAGCATATAACTTCGTGTTTCTTAACATGAAAGATTATCATGTAGCCATGAGCTACCTAACTTAGATGATTCTAATCACCGGCATGCAGTTGTTTCCTTATCATCTCGCAGAGAAAGCGACGAGGGCTGTCGGGGGCGATAGTAAATATTTCATTGCTCGTGGTAGTGTATCATAACAATTCGTTTCTTCCCTACTTCATACTAGGTGCGTACACATATCTTTCCCAATAGCACAGAAACCGAGAAGTGTTGATATATCCTAGACGGAAAGATGGGAGGCAAACCACCTAGGTTGCCTCGCCTGACACTCTTGTGTTGGGATCCGCCGCCTCTTCGCGTAGGAACCTGAAAGTTCTAATCCACGGCTCAACTATAAATATAAATATGAGTCCGATGGGGATCTATTTTACAATTACTCAAGATTCGAAAGATCCCACCCGTCCATTGACGATAGCGCATCGAGACTGTCGAAGTTGACCTCTGGTGGAACCTGGCTGGAATTTGTAGGATTTGCGGAGTTTGCAGGGGAATGCCCACTAGGCGGGAACATAAATAATTGCTGATCTGGCATAGTTGTCGGCGGTTGAGAGGTGTTACCCATGGTCCAAGCGTTGAAGCCCGCTTGCCAGTTTACGCCATCCTTGAGATACCACTCGTGTCCGTCGGCAACAAACATGGAATTTTGTGTCGCCGGCTGTGCCGTCGTCTGAGCCGACACGCCTTGCGAACCTTCTCTGGCTTGACTGGTGCCGGGGAAGGGGATATAAGGTTGGGTATAACGAGACATCTCTTCGTTTATGGATTGGGGTTGCCAATGTTGGGAATTGATTCCTCTAAGATCAACTGTTGCCTTTCCCATGGCTGCCGAGTTATTCATCATCTGTCCCACCAATTGTGGCTGAAAGCCCGGCGAGGGCAACATGGCGCTGGCAAGCAGTTCAGGAGACATACTATTTTTGGAAATGATGGGAGGTGAATGAGCCGGGGGTGAAGGTGCGATGTGGCTAGAGGGGCTTTGGCTGTGGGAGTCATGCGCCTGTTGGGGAGATGGCGTGTTCTTGGCTGTTAACGTTGTGACTATGATGTGTGACCGAGGAGAAGGGACGTCAGAAGTGTTAAACGTGCCCCATCGCTCATCAGTTCGTTGTAGGACCTGAGCGGCTTCCTCGGGCAGCTCAACTCTCCACTTGCGAGAGAGCACACTAATGATACTCAAGGTTCTTCGACCACAAAGCCAATCTTCGGCTATCTCTTCAAGATGCTTGACACCATGGATGATATCTCTCCTCGCAGTCTTTTCTGGCAAATTTAATAAGTGAATGGTGCAGGCCGAATGTAGCATATATACAGCAATATTACAGATCTGGCGTAGGTTGTATGTCTTTTTATATAGACGCATTAACTTGGAGATGGCTCCTGCGTTTGCGGTGCATATTCTCCGGGGGGAAACGTGGGGTGGTAGAGGTGAAGCCTTGGGAGCATAACGGAGGAATGGGCGGAATAAGTGTATGTACTGAAGATGGAAGAACATGCTATGGCGCGTTTAGTAAACATGTATACGAGAGGGGAATACGTGATATTCGTTGGCTTACTGCATAAGGATCACATTCGGCAACTGGCCATCCTTGGGTTCGAGCTCTGCAGGCAATTGTTTGTGCCACTCTTCAAGACGACGATGGAGCTCGCTCAATTTCTTCAGCTCGACTGACTTCCCACTTGATCGCCCTATATGGGCAGGGTGATAGAAGAAGAGCAAGAGGTCACTGCTGATTTCACATAGCGTAGACAGCTGTAGTCCAATGGTGCGGGTTCGCGCTGGCTGCTTGGAGCTCTCATCGAATCCCGTATCTGTGTAGGGGCACCAGCCCTCGGCGTCCTCTTCAGGGAAAACATCATATTTCGGAACGCTATAGGAGTTTTTGGGTAGTTGGGGTAACCGACCCATGTAATTGGACCAACACTTGTCGAACAAGAAACAGCCCCAGAATGTGACGCGCCGGGCATCGACTTCNTTTTTCGTCGAGGTTCTCCAGGTCGCCGTTGACACCGCCCAGATTCATGTTGAGTCCTAAATCTTGTGCCATCCTAAAGCTCATGCCACTGTAGACCCAACCCTTTGCTTCTCGGCCACAGCCGGCTTCCCGGACAGACATCAACGCTAGGGCTTGAACGGTGGTCAAACGCGGTTTCTCGTATTCATCATTATCGATAATGAGCCGCTTTGCCTCGCCAAAAAAGTGATCGCCTTTAGTCCAGCTGTCCCCTACTATCGCATATGCACTGGTGACGTTCGTGAAGTGGCAGCCAAGGGCCAGCATAGCATTCACTAGCAGAGAAGAGCAGTACTGTGTTTTGTGTGATATGACACGCCGCTTGCCCCTGTAGAAATCCCTATAGAATAAACTTCTCGATAGTGTGGTGAAGTAGGGATAGTGCCAGTTGAAGTACATATTGAGAAGATGTGTGATAACTTCAGGGTCCTTTGTGACATTAGACCAACTAGTAATAGGGTCGACGTCTACCCCGTCCATGTCGGCGGCCTGGTCCTCGTTGTTTGGTAAGCCCCGCACATCCCAGTGTATAAGATGAGAGGTGCCGCCGATGAAGCGCGTGGTCCCGTTCTCGAGTCGCAACTCGCCCATTTTCCGGGCCAAGTCTCTCTCACCGGCAACGGGCATCTCGGTAGTATAGTCATCTTGTAATTGGGCGTCGTCCTGGGCTCCGCCGTTGCTGGCGATGCCTTGGCTATGAATCGACTCGGCTACGGTATCTAGATTGTCGCAGGTGCGGATTCGCTTGACGATGTCGTGGACATCGTCCTCGTCGGCATTGAGGATGGCCTCGATGAGTATGTGAAGTGTGGAATTGGAAGCCTTCATGCTATCGACCTTTTCTCGGTATACTCCCTTCCGCCGGTGGTCCGAGTTCGGATCGTAGATACACTCGGTTCCGTAGACGCTCGCGCATGCGGCGCAACTGGGAAGGGCGCCATCGCATTTTGATTTTCGGCGACGACAAGCTATACAGGCGCTACCGTGGGACAAGCGTTAGCGCGCATTTTCGCGTTCGTGGTATTGAAATACTCAGGTACTCCCTAGATAGATATATATCGAATGGCTCGAAACCAAGCCGAGGGCGAGGTCGGGCCATGATACGGATGGATCAAACGAGAGATTTACGTACGTGCTAACACATTGGCGCTTTTGCAATGAAGGATCACCACCCCTCCTTGACTTCTTTTTAGGAGGANGGGGGGTTAGTGCAGGCTCGGTTGTTCTGAGGTTGCGAGCCTGGCATGGACGAGTGGTCCATTGTAGATAAAACCTACCGACTACGAGGCAGACGGGCAGACGGACGAACGGCGCGGTTGCGATGCCGTAACATAAAAGGGAGAGAGTCCACACAGGAGGGGTGCGGTGCGCTGGGCAGGGCAGCTGAAGATGAGCGATGCTTACCTACCTACCTACCGCTACGCTGTATGCTGGTGGTACTAGGGAGGCATGTAC
Organism: Lasiodiplodia mahajangana; assembly: GCA_029590625.1. Lineage (NCBI taxonomy): Eukaryota > Fungi > Ascomycota > Dothideomycetes > Botryosphaeriales > Botryosphaeriaceae > Lasiodiplodia > Lasiodiplodia mahajangana. The sequence goes on from JAPUUL010000704.1 coordinate 12,152, forward strand.
ATATTAGAGGCATGTATTTATGTAGGTATGGATGATGGAAGGCATTCATTCGTCCATGGGGGTGGGCATGCCTATGAAGGTAGGTATCACAAGATACCGGCTGTTAGTGGACCCGATTACCAACCATTCTAGTACTTCCGCAGTTACTAGAGTCGCAACTATGCGAACGCCTGACTTGCCGGTACCATGCATGTAGCTGACTCCGAAAGACGGGGAGTTAGCGTCTGCAGGGTACAGGAAGCGGTCCGGACTCCACAGCTCTTCGAACAGTGAGCATGGACGCATTAATAATATAACGGGGTATCAACCTGCTACCTAAGTAAACTACTGGCGCGTATCTACATGACATCGATAAACCAAAAGGCCGACTTGAACATTCATCTTCTGATTTGATATCCACAATGCCGCTAGGAACTAGTTCTGATGGGGCTAATGTAAGAGCCTCAACTCTAATAGTAGTATGGTAAACGTTGTGATTGTGACATCTCAAGAGTTGCATGCTGTAGGACTATAAAATAGAGGGCTGCATGTAGTTTTAAGTCATGCTCAACGAAATTGTCATATCAAAAGTCGCAACTACGCATGATTGCTACAATTAGCAAACATGTTTCAGACTAATCTCTATCTCATAGAGTCCATATATAACATACCACCAAACTTTGCTACAAGTGCTACAAGCTATCCTAGACCTGTATTGAATTTTAAGCAAGCCTACGGAGTATAGTAGTTACATAATTTCAATTGCACGAAGGAAAGCTTTTGTTTCTTCTTCTTCCACCTTTTTATATAATTATGCACAATTGAGTAGCGCATGTCGTCTTAGCTTGACATTTATTTGTGCATTAAATGCCATTGTATAGTAGATACAGTTTGTTGAAAATTTCTTGCTTTTCATTGTGTCTTCTTCTATTATCATAACTAGGTTTGCATTGTACTCACTTAGACTAATTCCTCAGCATACTTACATCGGTTAACCTACGCTTAGGTATCACAGAGATCCGTGAAGGATATATTTCATTGGTTAAGGTTTAGAATCCATACACATACTGTACATTGTAGACATTATGGTAGTGCTGATTGCAGTCCAACGTCCAAAATTCACTATACAGAGGGGTAGCGGGGCTTGGAGGGGCCTAATGGAGAATAGTCGCACGCTACTGTGATTGGTTCATCAGAGTTCAGAATACCCCTGCAAAGCTCTAAACCAGGCAAGTGTCGTGGGTACTGTGGGTACTGTGGTACAATGGCCCCTGCCATCGCCTATTGTACCCGCCAACTTGATTTTGCGAAGCTCTTGCTAGCGCGCGCGACCCTTCGCAAAATATCTTTCTCTTCCTCACCAACACCGAAAAAAAAAAGTTCAAGATACCTACGCATTTCACGTTGTATCTATTAAGGGCTTGACTAGAATCTGAAATCATAATAGACACTCTGGTAAGGGCTCCGCATCCTTTCTTTTCCCCCTATCTACATCTAGGAAGCTGCCTTGTCTTTTGCCCACTGCCTCGGCGTGAATCATTCGCGACGCTCAATTTCTTCCCTGCCCCTCCAAGATCGAGCTTATCTTGGCAATCTTCGACTTCCTCTCACGTATACCTCCCCCTAGCCATCATCTTGATATAACCATTGAATCTAACCCTTGTCTCCTGTTAATTCAGTCCGTTGTTGATTAGACTACAATCGGGTCATAAAGATGGAGGATACCGATATCAAGCCTGTCGAGGTGGTTGAGGCCCCTACCACTCATGTGGTAGAGAACGAGAACGAGACGAACGGCTCCGAAGCCAAGGTCGGAGAAGAGTCCACAAACGAGCCTGCTACTGCAGAGAATGGTGCCAAGGAAGAGCAAGCTGAGGAGGCTGCTGACGACGACAAACCGTCAATATTCAGACCGCCCCAGGGAATGCTGCGAGTTACCGGGCCCCGCCAACAGAAGAAGTTCGTTAAGTCGGACCCCTCGTCTCTTGCAGAGACTGATGACCCCCGTGAGATCCGCAAACAGGTAGGCCTCTTTACTATGTCATCAAATATCTAGCTTGTCTGACTCGTTATACCTAGGTCGAGTTTTATTTCGGGGATAGTAACCTTCCTGAAGATAAATTTCTATGGGAAAAGGTTGGGGGTGAAGAAAACAAACCGATCCCTGTTAGCCTGATCTGTAGCTTCTCCCGCATGCGCCGCTTTAAGCCATATGATGCTGTCGTCAAGGCTCTTAAAGCAAGCACCTTCTTCGTCATTGATGGCCCTGAAGGCGAGGAGACGATTCGAAGAAAAAACGCAGTCGACACTGAGAAACGCAACAAGCGTGAAGAACGCAGTGTCTATGTCAAGGGTTTTGGCGACGAAACATCGTCTACGCAATTCGACATTGAGGCTTTCTTCGCACAATATGGTCAATTTGACTCGGTTCGCCTTCGACGAGCGGAACCCCCAGAGAAGGTTTTCAAAGGCTCCGTCTTTGTGGAATGGTCTGATAAGGAGACCGCCGATAAGTTCGTCGCGCTGAAGCCCGAGCCTCAGTGGAAAGGACACCCGCTGCACATTATGTGGAAGCTCGACTATATGAAACAAAAATCAGAAGCCATTCGGGAGGGCAAAATCAACGCTAGTGGGCGTAAATTTGGACGCGGATCTCACCGAGGCCAACGTGGCCAGTTTCGGGGTAATGACCGTGGAGATAAGGATGACTGGAAGAAGCGCCGTGAGCAGGACCAG